>JAUTDX010002232.1:0-42355 GCA_030844895.1 Ambrosia x helenae
TTTTTGGCATCATCATCATCTGTGGATGTACCAATGGTTTCATCAAAAATGGTAGTTGGGGCGAGCCAGTGTCTTCAACAGGGTGGTCTTTGATAGCCTTGATGTCTGATTGTGTATCTTTATATCTGGCATCCACCATGTTTATAATCAACTCCATATGAGAGTCATGATTCATATCAGCCAATTTTCTTTTGAGCCTGGATTATGGTTTGAGCAGACATTTAGAGCTCATTGGCTATTTCTTTTGTGGATAGTTGGTTTTTTGGAATTTTCCAGCATAGTTTTCATCATGCCCTTCATTTCTGTGAAGGATGATTAAATGTTGTTGACCCTCTCCGTCAATTTTTGTATCTTAATCCTACCTAAGGTGGTAGTTGTATCCGGTACAATCACAAGAGGTGAGTCCATGTGAAGAACCAGATGCCCCGGGTTTTTGGTACTGGGGACTTCCAACTGAAACAGAGGTTACAATTGTAGCCTCAACAGTTGTTGCCTTCAAAGAAGTCTGACTTAATGTAACCACTATCCACCTGTGAGACAATGGTCTCTACAAGTGTCGAGTGCTCCTTCACTTAATTACACCAAGAGTTATGTAACTCCAAGAGGGTTATGCAACTCTAAGGGTATATTCCTCGTCAGTTTGTGGAATAGCTGATTGACTTTTCTTAAGCCTAGTCACTTGTGAGAGAATACTCTCAGTGATAGGTGAGTGAGAGGAACTGGGCTGTATCCAGAGTTTTGTCAATAGCTTCAAACAGTGGTTCAATGTGGGTGGAATTAGAAGAGTATGTGATGGTGAGTGATGTATTGTAAAATACATCTATTTCCAGTGTGAAGTTTTTATAGTTTTCGAGTCGTTTAGATAATATTTTTATTAGTTTTAGTCTTGTGCCGGTCTATTTTATTTAGTGTAGGTTTTTGAAGATTTTTATTAGCTTTGGTTCATTGTTTATTTATTTTATTTTATTTTGTAGATGTTCATAGATGTTGGAGCATAAACGAGCAACTTTGATCAAGTTAAAAAACACCCGAGTCATGAGCACAAAGTTATAATAATAATAATAATAATAATAATAATAATAATAGTAATAATAATAATAATAGAAAAAATGAGAATTAAAAAAAAGAAGTTACGTGACCTTGGGTTGTGCTCCCAAGGCCCAACACACAAAATAAAATAGGGCTTCATATTGCTGGATCATGATTTCGAAGTGGAAATATTACAAAGAGGGAGGCGCACAGAGGAAAAAGGGATGATTGTCGAAGGAGAACACCAAGAAGTTGCCGCATATTATTCTGGGAAGGACATCAGCAGCACTAAAGGACAGAAGGCAATATTATTTTAGAGTGGAGGTCAAGGGTTGAAGCATTGGTGCAAGCACAGGTCGTTTCTAATTCAACTATTTATTCATTTATCTACTTGATACCCGTTGTGAACAGTGAACACCATGATTTCAACTTGCTTTTATTGTTTTGATTTATCATGACTATTATTGGCTAGACTTTTGTTACTACCTATGTTTTGATGAATACTCATGATTGATTGAATATTTTTTGACTATGGGTTGATGATTTAGTAAAGACTTTGATTATTTTTGATCTGGTGTATATGCGTACTAGTTTTGTTCAATTTACTCCACATGCGTTTTTTTGTGAATGTATTTCATGTATAAATGCGTGTTAGGTAGGGGTGAGCAAAGGTACAAACCCGAACCGACCCGAGGAAACCCGACCCGACCGAGACCCGAGACCCACATAAAAACAGAACCAAAATAAGATCCAAAATAAGATCCTACAACCTGGTTCAGTCCTCGGTTCAAATACAGTCGGGTCCATCGGTTCTTCTTCCCAAAACCGACCCTACCTGAAACCCTACCAAAAAACCTTCCAATCTGTGACAAGAATCTTGTTTTTGATGTTGATTACTTGGTTCAGTTTACAATCGACCATGTTTACAAGTTAGATTTGTTTTCTTAAACCTTGTATGTTGATTTAGTTTAGATTTGTTTACATGAATGTTTATTGATTATACCATTAGTTCATCTATAAAATCAGGTTATTGATGTTTGTGTTATGTGAATTGATGGGCAAATCATTATGTTTATTACAATTTAGCTAGAATCAGATTAGTTGATGATTAGTTTGTTTGATTGTGTTTGATTGCTTTGTACAATATGTTCGCACACCAAGTGCTCGATAAAATTCCTAAGTGAAAAAACTAAAACATTTGTAAGAAATAAATTAGAAAACCAAAAGATCGTTCATAGTTGTTCTAGTTCATACGTAGAATCAAAGTAAGAAATAAAAAATAAGTACGAAACAAAGTAAGAAACCAACAATCTAAACAAATAAACAAAACGACAAAAAAACTTGGTTGACTTCAACTTTTCAACATTATTTTATCCGCAAGCACCACTTAATCAAGCGCCACATTCAGTATCCGGATCAACCTTATCAGATATTTCTACAAAAAAAAAAAAAAAAATACAACAATAGATAAAACACACATAACACGACTTAAAGATGTGTATGTAAAAATACCTTTTTCCATTGTCATCAAATTCTGTTGGGTCTTCGTTATAGTTTATCTTCTTAGCAGAGGCACGAATCCAATCCTCTGAACATATTAGTGACTTTACAATCGGGGTGACAAAGAAGTTCGATAAGTGTCGACAACTCTTCCGCCTGTGCTAAAAGCTTCCTCTGAAGCAACACTGGAGACCGGGATAGCCAAAATATCTACGATAATAATAATGGATAACATGTTAATTGGCTAAAAGGTATCATACTTATAAGTAATATACGTAAACTATTAAACATACCTTTTGCCATTTGTGCTAAAATTGGATATTTTGAAGATGCAGCTTTCCACCAATTTAGAATATTGAATCCCTGATAACTGTTCTCCTCAGCGTCCTCAAGGTACCTATCCAGTTCTGATTTAGTGGTATATGAGGAAGAACCACCATCCGCTTTAAATTCCGTTAAAAAAGTCATCATCGTCTTGTGCATCTTGTTCAAAGTTCCTTTGACTTTGTGAAACTTTATCTGAACTTTGGGTTTCACTTTTTGATTCATAGTCTTTAAACACCAACTTCAGTTCACCCATTATACTGTCAACAATAATTTTAACCTTTTTCTGAATATCGTTTCTGTCTCATCTTCTTTCTGTTCAGCTTTTAATATTCTTGTAAAACCAAATTTAATCACACGCATCTTCAATCTACGATCTAAAATAGCTGCAAAATACAGAATGTAATTAAAACTTTTGCCATTCGGCAAATTCCTCCAGTACCTGTCAAACTTCGCAAGCATCATATTACCCATAACTCTACTACTCGTCGCAGCTTTCAATTTCCTTAGATGCTTGTCTATCCCCATAATATCATTAAAGAATAAGTTAGCAGTCACAAATTTTGAAGCAGAGGCGTTGGTGGTTTTACGCTGAAACAATTCTAACACACCTACTAATTGTCTCGCGTAATCAAAGTCTGACATTTTTGGATAATTTTCACCCAAATCATTTCTATAACCCTTGTCCATCAAATCATACTTGTAAAACGCCTTCTCTAACTTTTCAGCCTTGTCCAACATCTCCCATGTGGAGTTCCATCTAGTAGGCATTATCTACACTGAGTAATGCCTTGCTCTCGAGCTTTTCTGTCTTGACACACTTTTTAAACGTGTCCAACCTCTGAGGAGATAATCTAATATAGCGAATTGCGTCCCTGATACGATCTATACTACTAGACCCTTCTTTTAATCCGTCTTTCACATTTAAATTGATGATGTGGGCCATACATCGGATGTGTAAATATCTCCCGTCTAACAAGAGGCCGTTTAACCTACTTTTCACAAAGTCTAAAGCAACATCATTAGCCGAAGCATTATCTGCTGTAATGGTCAACACATTTTCAATATCCCATTCTTTTAGACACTTAAGCAGGGCCATACCTATATCATCTCCTTTGTGGCTGAATATTTGCTTAAAGTTAATGATTCTTTTATGTAAAACCCAATTGTCATCAATAAAATGACAAGTTACACACATATAGTTAGTGCGCTGGTTTGAGGTCCAGGTATCTGTGGTTAGACACACTCGTTTGCTACTTTTTGCAAAGAAAGATTTAAGCTTAGCTTTTTCCTCTAAAAATATTTCACCCACATCCCTAGCAATGGTAAACCTACTAGGCATCTTAAAGTTAGGACTAAAGCTTTGTATAACCCTTCTAAATCCCTCACGTTCAACAGATGAAAACGGTTGCTCATCTATAATAACCATCTCAGCTATGGCTTTTCTACTTGCTTTCTCACAATATTTCCAAGATTTTACCTCACACTCCCGTCCTCACCATCATTTTTTTTGAGAAATATATTGCTTTGGTTTTTCAAGTAATCAGGGTGTTTTTCACATCTCTTACTATGTTTACCTAATGAAGAGGTGCCGTTTTTTACCGAGTCAGCCGCAAATTCTTTGGAACAGTGCTTGCATCTTGCCCTTTGGTTGCCATCCTCGTCTTTAAACTTCTCAAAATCATCCCAAACATTAGACTTTGTCTTTCCCGTTTTTTTAGAAGTAGAGCCTCCCGTTTTCTTCGTACCAACGGTCTTAGTTTTCTTTATTGGATTTTCTTTTTCAACATGTTATGACTTTCTCTTTTGGATTCCGTGCGATTCGTCGTTTGATACATTCTCGATATTAGTTGAATCCATCTATGTTTAACCAATAAAAACAAAAACAAATGTTACTAATAAATATATGTGACAAACAACAGATAATTGACTACCCATATTAACTTAATTTAATTTATTTTTACATAGTTGCATTCTGAATATGGACTATGATGATAAACTTATTTCATGCTACTTTTTTAAAACTTTAGCACCAATAGAAACAAATAAGGCTTATTCTTATTTTATTGGTAAAGAAACTTTCTGTTCGAACAATTTCACACGTAACTACTTTATGGTTTGAGTGTATAATGTAAACTTTGGACGATAAAGCTTGATTGTTTTTTCCAACAGTGTGTCCCATAGGCCATACTGCCATAGCACATATATAAAAAGACATGACAAATACAGTAGTTTTAGTTGATGTGCTGGTGATTCCAGAATGGTGTCAGTCTTCTACCTATCCGTTCACAAACTTATGAGGAGTTTATAAGTTATATGCAGATATTGATACATTTATGTCCAGCATTTACATCAAAAGAACATAATGGTGAAAACCAAAAATAAAAACTAGACAGCATAACTTCTTTAAATTGTTGAAAATCCAATAAGAGAATAGATATTATTTTCGAATACTTTCTAAACAGTTTTGACCCAGCATTCATATCAGTTTTGACTTCTAAACAGTTTTGATTAGAATGGACAGCAGTTTATCAAATGGACAACAGGCTGATAACCCTAGATTTGATCATTCAGTCTAAAGAAACTATAATAATACAGAATGTAATGTAAAAGCAAGTAGCTAGTGATTGAAGTTAGTACAGTTATAAATTGTATACGTACGGTGTAGAATCTTTATTTTATGACTAAACTGATAGCAAAACCTCAAACTGTACATAAAAATGTATGCTTTCATGTTGATTAACATATAGCCATTATTTTGTATGTTATATCAATTACAGCTTAAATGGACAGGGTTGCGTTTCATCTTAAATATACAATTACAGCTGCAAGAACTATATGTTATATCACAACCCATATTGACCCATTACAGTAAAGATTAGCTGTTTTGACCCATTTAATTTACTGCAGGCCTGCAGCCATGGTTATTTTTGAACATGAGTTCAGCATATGAAGCCGAATGATTGCACAGATTCATCAGCACTTCAGCAGCCAGTCAGCCACAGTTTAAGTTGCTGCAGTGCTGATTAAAAGCCGAATCAGATGCAGACCAGATTCACCAACAACCTGCAAATCTGAACTGCAGCAGTGCTGATTAAAAGCACTTCAGATTCATTAACAACCTGCAGGTATGGTCTGCAGCAGTGCTGATTAAAACCAGTTCAGATTTATTAAAAACCATCCGTTCAGATTCAATCCTGAATAGTTATCATTATAGCTATTAACAACCATCAGTTCAGATTCATGATTTATAAAAAACCATCAGTTCAGACTCGTTATTCATCATATATACATTTAAACTGAAAATTAACATATATATAATTTTACCAGGAAGTCTGGAATTCAGGATCAGGTAGGGTCGTAGGGACTAGGTAGCACTTAGCAGGGCAACACAACCGTATCAACACAACAGCACTAGCCAACACTCAGCAGCAGCCTAATGATCTTAAGGTAATCAGCCTGTTTTATTGTTTTTATTATATGCATTGCATAGGTTAACATAACTTATATAGTAAAAATATGAGATATTAGATAAACATTTATTTAATAGGAAAAGATTTATCCTAAACTAGGTTAGAGTCCCGTGGGGACCCACGGTTCACCCGAAAGTAAAATGAACAAAAAAGTAGGAAAATAGGAATTGTATTATGCAAGTTGTTTTGGTTACTAAATGTTTGATAATGCAATATGTATGAATTTTGATGTTAAATGAAAAATGTCATCTAACAGTTTAATTTAATGAAATGATGGATATATCGACTAAGTAAAGTTTAATTTGACAAAAAAAATATAAACAAACAATTGAATAAAATGAATAATTATGAAGTGAAACATAATAATATGAATCAACGTTAGAACAGTAGGATCGATCATTACCTTGATAAAATTGAATGATTAAATCTGACTGAAGATGTTGAATCGGTTTGGAGAATCAAAAGATTATGCAAAATGAAGGAGGATAGAAAACTTTCTTAGGAAGAATTGGAGAGTTATGTTTTGGAGAATGAAAAAAAAAACGGTTTATATAGTGTAAATTCGGAGCTCCATTTCTTAGTTGGATCCTATGCACACTCTCTAAGGCCTCCATTCGACCCGAGTCTATTCTTTTATTATATAGATAGATTCAGGATATTAGACGAAATTTCTAATTGACAACCAATTTCAAGTGTTTCACTATGAATGTTACTTTAGTGTTTTCAATTCACCTTGGTCTCTTGATATTGGTTCAATGTGTTAGGAATCAATTTGAACCCTTTTCAAAGTTCCTAGAGATTCAACGTCTTAAAAAGACATATGACACTCAATATTTGACGATCGATGAATTTGTTATTCACATAGACTCACAAGATGGGTTTTAAAGCAGTCGGCAAGATTTCAAGCTTACCAGGACAACCAAGAGGATCTGCGTTTAATCAATATTCAGGTTATGTAACGGTTGATCCAAATCCTGGTAGAGCTCTTTTCTATTATCTTGTGGAGTCACCAAACAAATCTTCTACAAAACCTCTTGTATTATGGCTTAAGGGTGGTAAGTAACTCTACAACTTTTTGTATAGAAATTTAACTTTATATCTTATATTCTTTGTTAAGCAGTAACTTCATCATATATAGGACCCGACGTTCTTCAATTGGAGGCGGAGCAATGATGGAACTTGGTCCTTTTCGAGTCAATAAGATGGTAAAACTCTATCATTAAACCCATTTTCTTGAAATCAAGGTAAATTGCTTATGTTTATTTTTTATTTTGAGAATACATTAACACATTGGTTTATCAAATTTACACTTTTCCTTGTTTTTTATTATGTAAATATTGCGATATTTTAATTTAGATCTTATCAAGCCTATTACTTTGTTTATTTCGAGTAGGGAAGGGCTCCAAAACACTGAACTCACAAAATTAAAACACTCGACAAAAGCAAATCAAATTGGACTCCCTACTTAAAACTCTTGGACGGTTGTAAAGGTAACTTTCTAAATTACTGCCCACTACTTGGAACCTTGGCGCCACCTTTTGAATTGATTTTCCTTCCCATATTCAACGCCTAATTTGAACCAGCTAACCTGGTTAGCTCGGGTTCGTATCAGCCTACATGTGACATCATTTGCTGCTTGTTCAGAAATTGGCTCCTTGCCTTGATAAGAATAAAGTTAGGAGATCTGTAATTCACGCTGATATGTCATTTTCTAAAATAGTTGAAAAATAAGAAACCGACCTAAAAATTACTAAGAAAACAATTGACAAGTTAGTGTAAAAAATGGAAAAAAACTCAAACTAAAGGGGAAAAACTTACATTTCCTTAGTCTTGCAAACCTTTAGGATCAATTATCCACCCATCCAGCATTGTAAGAAGAATTGACCAAGCAGATACGTCGTACGAAGATTGTTATAATTCCTGGTGATGGCCTAGTGACCCACCTAAAAAAGTACACAGGTTGAAGAACTACGTGGTTACTCAACAGTTATATTAATTACATAATAAAGAGAAACATACATTGGTGCTAAGTTTCAAGTGCATCACTTGCCAAATTGTTTTCATGCATCTTTCAGGTTTTTTAAGTTCATTTCCAACAACAAACGTGATCGCAACTAATTCCTCTAATAAGTACAAATCAAAATTATAAAAAGAAAAGTTAAGTGACAACTAAAAAGAGAGCCATTAGGGTGACACCAGTAAATGTCTAAGTATAGATATACTTATGTATACATAAGATTGAATGTTACATGTAAATAGGTAATACTATAGTTTGCACATGGTCGGCAGAATCCTAGTATGGATTTCCACTCGTATTTAAGAATGTAAATGGAAGATGAGTAAATGACACATTGGATTTCCAATCAACCTGCTCATCTGTCACATCTAATTACGCCAGATTTCGCAACTAATTTACTAATGTCAAAGAAAAAGAAATCCGATAGACAAACCTTAAGTAGCGTTCGTTTTCATGGAATTGAAATTCGCGCGAGAACCATAATTTGTTTTGGAATTTTGATGTGTTCGTTTCATAAAATAGAACGAAGTCTCGATGGAATTGAAACATGGATTCCCTTCCATATGTTGTTCAATTACAATTTCTTCTTTTGTTGTAACGAAAGACATAAGAAGTCGAATACACATTCCAATTCCTTCTGAATTCCATTCCATTCCCGTGAAACGAATGCTACCTTAGTTTTTCTTCCAACTGATTTTTAGATGTGGAACCATGGAGTTTGCTATATTAATTTTATTTTTTAGATTTAGAAACATATACATAATAGATAACGGGTCAAAACATCAATTCTTGTAAAATTAGTTTGAATCTAATATATGAATAAAGGGAAGTAGACAATATGCATTAGCAATGAAGGACTGTTAACCTATTTAACATGACCCATTTTATTTTTAACTTACTTTTCTACACTCGAAAAATGTCCCCGTGGGGTGCCTTATTTTAGACCAGAAAAAACATCAAAGTTTCAATAAATTTGACTTGTAGGTTTCAATTATAGCAACAGGTAACTCGAATCGTATCTCAATATCGTTCTGGACTATTTAATGGTTATTTTTCTTTTCAAAAGAAATAAATGCTTAACCAAACAGAATTAGACCCAAGTTTGTCACTTTTTAATGCAATCAAACTTTAATATATAGTTTTTTTTTTCTTGAACGGCAAGTGGTGCAACCGGTGGAGCTCCGGCTAACACCCTGGGCCAGCCTGTACTGATTACCCATTCCACCTGGATTGGAGATCTCCCCAGGTGGAACCCCCACATGTGGTAAATATGGCTCCGACAGGAATCAAACCCTCAACCTCCACATGACCTCCACTCTAGCTCCCCCAATTTTCACCAATTGAGCTAGGCTTCATCGGCAAACTTTAATATATAGTAACATAGGAACTTGCAAAGCAATTGAACAAATGGTATGTGTATTTGAGATAAAAAAAAAAACAATACCTAATGTTCCTGAAGCAAGCTTATTCTATCATGTATTGATGTGTAGCACTTGTTACTATTTTTCTCTTATTGCTTGAGAAGATGATGATATTCTTCTAACCTCTATGTCAAGAACAGTAAGCACACAGTCTTTTGATCGTTCAACCTCCTTAATATAAACTTCTTTAATCTCAACTTCTAAGGCGTGGGTTTAACCCCAAGAACATCGTAATATACCGTCTCCAACCCCGCTCCTAAATGCGGCAAGTGCAACTAAAAATTATTAAACAGTTGTTAAACTAATAGCAGCTTAATTGTTACATCAACAAATGAAACATGTTGTAAAGTGAGTTTTATGCTTGTTCATGCATTAGATATCAGTATTGGTTTGGGTCACAGCACTTCTCCTTAACATGTGGGTCTTCTTTTTCTTCTTTTCTTAACAAAAAATAAAACTTTTAATCAAAACCAGCGGGTCATTGGCAAAAAGTACCCCAGAACCCTTACATGAACATACATCTGTTACATTTTTTTTTATTTGTCTAAGGAGCAATACACCATTCAGACCAGTCTAGATTTAATGAGTCATCTCGGTTTGTCGCCCATGAGAATGATTTGAGTTTGACATCATGTACAACAGTATCCACATGATCCAAAGTGTTGAATATGTGATTAGAATCATAAACCTTCTATCCCACTTGGATCTAGCACTTTGTTATATAGTTATCTATATCTTTTGTCAATTTTCATTTTATCTTTTGCTCAACCGTAAAGTTCACGGATCACTAACCTAGTATAGTAACGGGTCGAGCAACCATACTTTTTTTACCGGTTTTTGCACTTTTTTGCCATTTAATAGTTTTAATTATAGTTTCTAATTATATATAGCACGGCAATTTTAGAAACTCAAAAAGGACCAAAATGTGTTGACAAGTCAACAAACACGACCCTTTTTACAAAGGCAATCCGGCCCGACCATCTTACCACCCATAACTAATTCAGAATGCTTATACAAAGGAAACTGCTAAAGGTAGTAGCATATTAGGAAGACAGATACTCAAAGCATCACAAGCCCTATAATATTCAAATATTGCAAAGTTTATATCATATAGACATATACACTAAAGCGATACTATAAATACTATAAGTGGAGGCAGCTCATATGTAATGTAGCTTCTTGTCATTCTTCTATATAACAATTAGGGTAGGAGCTTAGCTACAGGATATTATTTGGACAATAATAAGCTATTAATTACTATTCTATCACTAACACTTTAATTTAGCAACACATTGATAGTTATGTATTTATACACACCATAACAAAATAATTTAACTAATCTAACTTTTATAAATGCTATATGATTTTTATTTGATAACTCACGGTTGTTAATTTTAATTTTTCATGACATTTTGATGTAAGTTTTATTGAGAACAGAGTCACGTTTAAAATAGAGTGTTTTTCTTGGTATGATAGGTTGTATAATATATGAGTGCCGATGTTGTGACGGTACCCTGGCGAACTAAACTGGTTCTTACCAAACAAGTATTTTTGAACAATGTGAGTCAAATCTTAATATTCTTTCGGTTATATCACGATTTTATTATTTGATTTTTCCTATTTCGGTTGCTATAACGAGTACCGGCATCATAATGAAATGAATCGACATGGATCGAATTTCTACGGCGTAGCACGGGATCCTGGCGCAACGCGCCAGTTTTGATACACTAGTTTATACCAATTCCAATTTAGCCAAAACCATGTTGAGGAGAATGTCCTTACCCTTTAAGGAGGCAACAACTTTAAGCTATATTACGTTGACACATTATTTAAGTTACTTTTGTCTTCTCAAAAATTGCAAGAGCATTTTCATCCTCAGACAAATCTTTTGTCAAAACCAGTATAAATGAAACCACATAAGTACTTGGGTGGCGTATACTTAGACCGTCCGTTGTGGGTCGCGAGCGAGCTCCGGCGCGAGCGAGGTTTCAGCCCGGTGCTCACCCCCAGACACAACAGCCCCACGCAAACAGCTGCGTCGCGAGCACAGGCGATGGTGGTCGCGTGCGTTAACGGGAGAAAGTGAGCTTTGGTCGCGTCGGTGCTCACCTCCAGCCACAACTGGGTCAAGTGACCGGGTTACTTGAGAGTGAAGTCTATGGCTCGCGGCCGACAACGGATAGTCTTATAGAGTATTCTATATACGAGTGACCTTCATGAAAAAGGTTTCATTCTTGATTGGCCTCCACAAACATTTAATAATCATTGATGTAAGCATGTTGTAACCGATAAACTCCTTAGTTTTATAAAAAATAATATGTTCAAAAGAATAATAAAATTACCTGAAAATGCAAGCTATTCAAGAAACGGGCGATTTACTTAAATAAAGGACCATACAACGATGAAACAATGGTTGATGTTGTGTTGTTTTAGAGACTCCTCCAGCTCACCTAAGAAGATGATTTCTTTTAAACTGTTTGTAGCCAGGCAATACTTCAGTAAACCCCTTGTTACCATATCAGCCAATTTGCAAACCTTTTTCAACAATTGCGCGATACAATATGATAATGGCTAAACATTTCGGTTTATGCGACATGATCAAACTTCTTGACATAAACAATTGTGTTCTTCCTTCAAAGGTAAAGTAACCCGTTAATAATACTCCCTAAAATCTAATCGCATAATGTTTCTAGGTCTCTAAAACAAATTTGTAAAAGATATTATTATCGATAGAAATTCAAAGAAACATACGATGAATCACGAATTTACCATAAACCCTATGAAGAATCATCTTTAAAAACTTGAGTACTCTGGGATCTTAAGAATCATACAAATCTAAAACCTGTGGTTATATCGTAAGGAACGATGAATGAATTAAGAATGTGAACGAACCAACAAAACAATTAATAGAGGTGGTGAAAAACATACGTGATCATAAAGACAACAACGATATTCTGATTTCGAACCAGCGGCATGAGAATCTGAAATGAAGAATCAACAGGGGCGAGTGAAGGAAATCATGATTGTATTAGAATAATATGAAAATGTTTTATCAACCATTTCATACAAAAAAAATGCTCATAAATATATGAAAACACCACATTTCATCTATGTATTAACAGATAGTAACACCCCATCCCCCCAAACATAAATAAATATACCGAAAAGGCTTAATCACAAGTAATACGGTAGCAAAGAAGGTGTAAGTTTATTTGTTCTCTCAATTTAAACACTTTAAAATTTTGTATTCTTTCTATTTGTTATAAATAAACAACTAAATAAACATGATGACAATCTATCATACAAAATTATAATAGAAAAGGAAACAAAAATACATCTAGTCAAAGCAATGCACCACTTGCTTTGTGTTTTTTCCTGAATAAAACAGAATATTACATGATTATACTTGCCAACTAATGAAATAAACCTATAATGCAATTTTAGAAACTTTAGCAAAAGTTGTTAATATTGAACTAACTGAACCATAAGACTATCTCAGATAACAATTTAAGCCACTTGGAATTTTGCATCAATGATAAAAGAGCTAAATATGGAACTTCTCATACCATGCAAGAAATCAAGAACGCGTCCTCACTGGAGAGTAAATATGGAAGCCCATCCCCAAATCTGGAAAGGAACAAAATATTCTGCATCAGAATTAGAGAGAAGCAGCTGATCAGCAGAAAAGAAAAAGAAAAAAAAAAGGACAATCTTAATCTTCGTTTGAATCTAGAGCTCTCAGTTTTATATATGGTCCCAGGTATAGTTCATACCTTGTTTTCAATATCAATCTGTTCAAGGAGAAGACACGCCAAGGGGGCGTGAACCCTAGCCGCCGCAACCCTAAAGCATAATTGACATGATCGAACCATATAGTCATTGAGTTGAGTTATTGGTTGGAATTAACATTTGTTGCTCTTACCTTCTCAAGTTGGGATTCTCTGTGTACCTATTTTCTAGTGTCCAAATTTATGGCCCTTTCTTGAATTGTACATGATACAGAGTAATTTTACTTTAGTTTCACTAAAAAAACAGGTTTAAGTAAGGATGAGACATAAAGTATCCTCGTCACAGGCACTTCAGTTCACAGTATAATTGCTCAATTACCCAAATCAATACATCTTTAGCAAATAATTCGTTTTTGTAATATAGAGTTTCACTGATAAGAATCAACTTGCTTATCCTAAAATTGACCATATGCACTATACTGATTTGAGATCATAATCTCCAATAGTATGCAATTAGCCGATGGTTCCAAAAGAAAACACAAAGCACACAAGCACCAAACATTAACAAACAAAGATCAAATAACGTTGAAACCCCAATTCTTAAGATAGATATCCACATAAATTAATCTTGTAACCATTATAATCATTTCAACATCAATTTTCTAGACTTTATAAATGGCACAACAAATCCAAATCAAAATCACAAAAACCCTAGCGAAATCGTTAACAATTGCAATCAGAGAATTAGCCAATAAAGAACAAAATCGAAAATAAATTGCGAACTAACAAATGAATTGCAAACTTACTGAACCGTTAGGAACCGTCGTTCAAGACTCGAAATCGTCGGAACTTTATAGTGAAGATAGATGGACAGTGGTGTGGTTAGAGATGCAGAGAATGGGAGGGTGTGGAGAAGAGGCGGATTGAATGTGTGTAGTAAAAAGAAGATTAGGGTTTTTTAGGTTACCTGAAAGAGTGAAAAAGAGAAGCACACATGGTTATTAAGAAATTTATTTAGGTTACCTGATTGAAAAAACAGAACAATATAAATAGGGTTTGGGTTGGGTTACCTGATTCAAAATCAATGAAGACGAAAACAAAGCTTGATGTAGACAGAGGTGGGATGCGATTTTAGAGAAAAAAATAAGAGGAAGATGCAGGCGGATGAGAGAAAGCGTAATCAGGAAGCAAGAAGAGAAAGATGAGATTAGGGGAGGCGGTTCTAGAGTAAAAAAATTGGTTTTTATATGATAGATCATGGAGCTCCATATTCAATTGGAGCTAGGTGAACACACTCAAAAGCTTTCATTCAACCCAAGTGACCTCAATTATTATATAGATAGATTTAAAGATATGGAATAATGGAAAAGATTTTGCATAAATTTAAAATCAATATTTTTGAAAATTATGATATATATAAGATAAAATCTTATATAATTCTCCAAATAGGATAATCTTATATAATTCAGAATTATTTTTGAAAATTATGATTAATATAAGCTAATCTTATATAATTCTCTAAAAAGGATAATCTTTTATAATTCTCTAAACATTTTTGCATAATTTTAAACTCAATTTTTTCGAAGTAGGATTAACATCCACAACACAATTAGGTTCTCAAACTACATGTTTCATATTAGGACTGGAAATAGTTATGCTAAAATGTATTAAAGATGCCGAAGTCCTTCGATTGTATAAATGATTTTAGGCGTAGGCCGTAGAGTACGTTCATACGAATAGCATCTGTAGCCTTTATTATCTTGAGTTACCAAGTCGAAAAATAACATGTACTTGTGCATTAATAAACATGAATATGTTGTTGATACGAATAGCAAGACATAAAATTAGATGTGACATAAGCAAGTAACCAAATTCATAAAATCAAATTCGCAATTAAAAACACAATGTTGATACGATTAAGAATAGGAAGACATAATATGAAATCAACTAGTCTCAATTAAAAACAAAAAACACAAATCCTTCATCTTCATCTTGTCCATATCACTACTCAACCCGCTCGCTCATTAACATTATTTTCTGCAATATATATATATATATATATATATATATTGGTTATATGATGAAACCAATACTATATTGTAAAAAGTTTTTAATATTTCAATTACCAAGGCATTGCGGACTTTTTATAAGATGTTTTTGCAATGTCGCTATTCCGCATTTAGTCGGGTCAGCAAAATACACTATCTCGCAACTCTTGCATCTTGCCATTTTATTCCCGTCCGCATCGGTAAACCTTTCAAACAACTGCCAAACTTCAGTCTTCGTAATTCTTCTACGATCCATCTAAGTTTGTTAACAAAAACAAATAAAATTAACAGACTAAATAGATAGTGATGACTTGATTTTAGGAATTTTTGTAATATGTAAACATAGGTTAGACACTGGTTTAGCCGTAGGTGACTAGGTGCCTTGTTTTGACATATGATAGTCTCACCAAACCGGCAGGGCGCAAGGCTGATGGTGATTATGTCAAGGCTGTCAACACTCAACAGGGGAGACTTTGTTGCCCTATTACCAAGTGGTGTCTAACTTTAGTTAAATTCTTATTCTATAATTGTTAAGTCCTAATATTGTAGACATCAATAGATGTTATAATTTTTCTTTCTGTATTCTACAAGTATTTAGGATTTTCATAGCGATTTTGTTTGTATTTTATCTTAGAAATCTAAAATAGATATGCATACTTGGGTTTACATATACCTAAATTTAACATGATTTATTGGGTCATGTTTATGTTAGAGTTGATTTTGATGGGTGTAATACTAATAACAGGATTTCACAACCCATTTTTTAGGCAACCAAACCGACCCATAAACATTCGAGTAGACCAAAACCGACCCAAACGAACTCCGTTTTTTAGGCGAATAAAGTCTCCCCTGAAATTGTTGTGTATCTTTAAAATTTTATATGGTTACAACTACATATGCATATGCATATTCAAAACAAAGACAGCAAGAAATCTAAATAATAACATTACTTGAAATAATATATATATATATATATATATATATATATATATATAACAGTGTAATAATACCTGAATGAATGCTTGTAGGTTTTGAAGATGTTTCCCAGCAGCCTCTTGGTCGCAGCAGCAGGGAGCAGGGCAGCAAGCTATGAATATTGAGGCTGTTTATGATTAAAATACGTATTATTTAGGTCATAGGTGAGAGGTGGCTTTATATAAGAAATGGATTTGGCGCCTAAAATAGAGGCAGGTAGTTATTTTAGGAATTGGATTCGTTCCAGCAGGTTTTCCTCGGGTTTCAGCAGGTCCTGACCCGACCCGACCCGACCCGAGAACCGGTTAGATGTAATTAACAGGACCGATACAAGAACCTACTTATCTAACTCGGTTCGGTTTCTTTGTATTTTCGGGTCGGGACTCGGTTTTTTTTTCGGTCTGGACCGATTTTGTTCACCCCTAGTGTTAGGTTGTGGACTGTGTGTTAGCAACTAGTTTATGGTAAATTGCTAGTGTTTTCCATAGGAGTGGTTTTTGTTAATTGGTTAGTTCTAGGTGTTCGTCCAATTCCAATAGGTGTAAGGTGCGGCATTGTCGATATGTCTAGGGTGTTAAATTGCTAGATCTAGATGTTTTATAAGAAGATCTTCCTAGTTTCATTACCACTTCTTGCGTATCGAGTCAGGTCAAGTTTTCTATAGTTACCCCTTGCACTCTTAGTGTAGTGAGGCTTTCGCGTTGTAAGGTAGACTGTCTAGCGGGTACTTTATCATCAGAGTAGGTAAGCCTGTAAGGGTAACCTCTCAATCGGTAGTTTAACGGCTTATAGGTAACCTTAGGTTTCTCCTTGAGAAGGGTCGAGGGTCCTCTAGTTTATCCAGCAAGTTTAGTATCTGAAGATCCCGGTTCCATAGCTAGTTCCATAACCATAGAAGTTTGTCAGTCATGAGTAGGATTTTAACCTAGGTAGTATTTCCACCATCACTTGAATTCAGCTCAGTTCAGTTCTTGTTTTTAGTTCAGTTTAGTTAATTTTTGTTAATCTTTATTTTATTGCATTTTATTTTTCAGTAAAACCCCCCTTTTAAAATAACAAATTTTTTAATTTCAGTATTTAGGCTAAGTAACGAGTCTAGTTTTCGTTTCTATTAGAGTTTCGTGGGTTCAATATCCGGACTTACTTTAGCTATACTAGAGTCTAAAGGTTCACTTGCCTATCAGTAGTTTAGTTTTAGAGAGTCTAGAGTATTACTAGGTGTCTAGTTTTAGGTTTAATTTAGTTATTTTTTATTAAACTACTTTTAGCACATCAAGTTTTTGGCGTCGTTGTCGGGGACTCTTGGCGATTGCGTTAATTAGCTTCGATTGAACTTATCTGAAATATCTATGCTATTTGTTATTTTTATTTCAGTTCTCTTTTATTTTTATTTCGAGTCTTTTCTATTTTTCTTAGTTTCTTTTATCTATTATTCTCTTACCTCTTTTATTGCCTACTCTGCAGTTTTATGCCAGTTACTCGTTCGAAGAGCAAGTCAGCTGCTGGAGTTAAGCTTGAAGATGTAAGTTCTTCTAGCTCTAGTTCTTCTAGGTCTTCTAGTGCGTCTTCCCCACCACCCAGTCCACCACCAAACCCTCCCCAAATGGCCAAGCGTCGCACTGTCCACCAACAATCCACCTAGGGTTTTATGGGAGTTAACTCCCCTATTACCATCCCGGCCATCAACAATGAGGGGTCCTGGCAGATACCCTCCTACATCATGACGGCCATTGCTAACACCTGTCAATTCCATGGCCACGATGATGAGGATGCCCTTACCCACATAGCCCGCCTGACTCGCATCATAGCTACATTTAAACTACAGGGTGCCACAAATGTTGCTAAATTCCTCCACTTGTTCCCCTTTTCCCTTGCTGGTCGAGCCGCCACTTGGCTCGACTCTCACCCTACTGACACTTTTACCACTTGGGATGCCCTTAAAGAAGCTTTTCTGAATAAGTACTTTCCCCCTAGCAAGGCCTCCCGCCTTCGCAATCAGATCCACTCGTTCCGAATGGAACCTGATGAGCCTTATTAACTTACATGGGAGTGTTTTCAAAACATGCTTAGCAGGTGCTCCAACATGGTCTGACTGATTGGGCCATTGTAGAAAAATTCTACAATGGCTTAACTTATGAGGCAAAGAATCGTTTTGATACCTTTGCAGGCGGCCACATGATGGGTAAGAAAACTGAGGCCGAATGCAATGACTTATTTGAAAGTTTTGCCCAGACAGACCATGAGCAGCGGACTTTACTCAGGGATTCTATTCCTGCACCTAGTACCACCTCACCAGCTCGAGGTGTTCACCAAGTCACATTGGATACTAGTGTGGATGCTGCTTTAGGTGCATTATCTAAGGAAGTGCAGGAGTTGAAGTTGAAATCTGAAAAGTGTGAGATGTGTAGGGGAGGGCATGTTACTTCTGAATGCCCTTTGATTCACCAGGATGAGCAGGTGGATTTTCTAGGCAGTCAGAACCGCGGGTCAAATAACTCTTATGGAAATTCTTACAACCCAGGTTGGAGGAATCATCCAAACTTCAGCTGGAAATCTTCCGGTAATCCCCCTGGTTTCTCATCAAACTCTACTCATAACCAGGGGCAGGGTCAGTATTCGGGAGAAAATTCGGTTAATAATGTAGGTTCAGGTACTGAGGGCGGTTTGGGCAAAATAGAAGAGCTTTTTACCCAGTTGGTAGCTAAAGATGCCAACACTCAGATAACCCTTTCAGAGCATGAAACACTTTTGAAAAATCAGGCTATGCTCTTGAAAAATCAGCACTCTGCGTTCTTAGATCTTCAGCGTACCGTAGGTGATATTGCTAGGCGGTTGGAAGAGCGGCCCCAAGGCCAGTTCTCGGGTAGTACTCAACCCAACCCAGCCGCCCAACTGAAAGCAGTCACCACTCGTAGTGGTAGAGGGGCAGAAAGAGTTAGTGAGCAGGTAGAGGAGCAGGTAGATGAGGAAATAGAGATGGAGACTCCTAGTAGGGTGCAACCTAGGCTAGTCCCAGCAAGTACCGCACTAAATAGTGAGCCTCAGATAGAGAAGTTTGTAGGTAGGACACCCACACCGATTAGGCCTACCCCTGAGATTGATCCTTCTTGTCTTCCATACCCAGCCCGCCTTAGGAACCAGAAATATGCTAAGGAGTATGGACATTTTCTAGATATGTTTAAGCAGCTTAAAATCAATCTCCCGCTCATTTAAGCCCTCCAGCATATGCCTAAATATGCCAAATTCCATAAAGATATTCTGAAAAGGAAAGATAGGCTGGGGGAGGTCTCAAACATTCCATTGACTACGGATGTTCTGTGGTGGTTTTGAACAAGCTACCGGAGAAATTGACAGACCCCGGGATTTTTACAATCCCGTGTATGTTTGGTAGTGACACTCAAAACCACACGTTGGCAGATTTAGGTGCTAGTATCAACCTGATGCCTTATTCTCTTTATGAGAAACTAGACCTAGGTGACCTGACCCCAACGCGCATGACTTTATCCCTTGCTAACTGATTGGTCAAATATCCACGGGGCATTGTGGAAAACTTGTTGGTGAAAGTTGATAAATTTGTTTTCCGCGTGGATTTCATTATTCTTGACATGGAGGTAGACAACAAAGTACCTCTAATTCTAGGTCGTTCGTTTCTGCGTACCACCAAGGCACTCATTGATGTCTTTGACGGGAAGATCACTCTACGCGTAGGAGATGAGACGGTCACATTTGAGATCGTCAAATCCATGAGATACCCTGGTAGTCAAGACAATTTTAGCGGTCCCACTAACTCTGTTTACTTCATAAATTCTTTTATCTCTCGTGTGGACCGATGTCTTGACTACATCTGTGGAGCTGATTTGGTCGTTGAGGACCATGATGAGGAGTTAGGTTCTTTTGAGGAGGAAGCCCCTTTGTTTCCTAAGGCATTAGAGATTAGTGAGGTTCATGAGGAGAGTAGTAAACCTTCATTAGAGATACCACCGCCTTTAGAACTTAAGGTTTTACCCTCTCACTTAGAGTATGCCTACTTAGGGGAGAATGCTAGTTTGCCCGTCATTATTTCATCTAAACTGACGGAGGAGGAGAAGAGTCAGTTGCTTAATGTGTTGAAGACACATAAGCAAGCCATTGCATGGAGGCTCTCTGACATTAAGGGCATCAGCCCCACCTTCTGCACCCACAGGATACTTATGGAGGATGATTATAAACCTGTGGTGCAGCCTCAGAGATGCCTAAATCCAAACATGCAGGAAGTAGTTAGGAATGAGGTTCTTAAGCTTATGGATGCTGGTCTGATCTATCCCATCTCTGATTCCCCGTGGGTGAGCCCGAATCAGGTTGTCCCTAAGAAGGGAGGGATGATTGTGGTCACTAACGAGAAGAATGAGCTGATTCCCACTCGTACTGTTACTGGTTGGCGTGTCTGTATTGATTACAGGAGACTGAATGACGCCACCAGGAAAGACCACTTTCCTCTCCCGTTCATTGATCAGATGTTGGAGCGTCTAGCAGGGCAGCAATTTTACTGTTTCCTTGACGGTTTTTCAGGTTATTTCCAGATCTCCATTGCACCGGAGGATCAGGAGAAGACCACCTTTACATGCCCCTATGGCACTTATGCGCTAAGCAGTTAATATCACCGATATATCCGCTATATCGGTCCGATATATCGGTTATCGGTCATCAACCGATATATTGATACCGATATTTTGCCCGATATTTTGTACCGATATTATCGGTGATATTGAACGATATTTGACCGATATTTGACTGATATATCACCGATATTCCCGATATCAGTATCTTTCTTATTAGTTCTTCTATTTGTCTTGTTTCTTATTGATGTTGTTAGTGTTTTAAATCTTAATTGTTAATTATCAGTGTTAAATATTAGTGTTTAAAGTCTTAATAAGTTCCCACTTGCTACAATTGTTATTGTTTTGCATGTTGCAAGAGGTCAATCTATTAATTGTAGGAGATTATATTTAATTGTTAGTGTTAAATTTTCTATATATATGGATTTTGCATGATATAAAAATTACCGATATCCACCGATATCTCACGCGAAAACCGATATATCAAATATCGGTCCTCGACCGATAACCGATATTTTCCGACATTAATGCTTAGCTTATGCGTATCGTCGCATGCCGTTTGGGTTATGTAACGCTCCAGCCACTTTTCAGCGTTGCATGACAACTATCTTTTAGGATATGATTGAGACATCTATGGAGGTTTTCATGGATGATTTTTCGGTTTATGGTAGCTCTTTTGATGTTTGCTTGGTTAACTTAGAGAGGATGTTATAGAGATGTGTAGAGTCTAAGTTAATGTTGAATTGGGAAAAGTGTCACTTTATGGTGACTGAGGGATAGTTCTTGGACATAAGATTTCTAGGGATGGTATAGAGGTTGATAGGGCTAAGATTGACACCATTAGTAGGCTTCCACCTCTGACCAATGTCAAGTCCATCCGTAGTTTTCTTGGTCATGCGGGCTTCTATCGTAGGTTCATTAAGGATTTTTCCAAAATCACTCACCCATGACCCGTCTTCTTGAGAAAGACGTTCCTTTTGTCTTTGATGAGGAGTGTCTTAAGGCTTTTGAGTTTTTGAAGGAGCGGTTGTGAGTGCTCCTATCTTAGTTTCACCCGATTGGAGCTTTCCTTTTGAGCTCATGTGTGATGCGAGTGACTACGCAGTCGGGGCAGTCTTGGGGCAAAGGCGTGACAAACACTTTCATCCTATCTACTACGCCAGTAAGATCCTTAATAATGCTCAGGAGAACTACACAACCACCGAGAAGAGCTCCTGGCGGTTGTGTTTGCTTTTGATAAATTTCGTTCTTATCTCATGCTCTCCACAACCACCATCTTTACTGATCACTCGGCTTTGCGATTTCTATTCGCAAAGAAGGATGCCAAACCTCGTCTGATTCGGTGGATCCTTTTGCTTTTCGAGTTTTATATTGAGATTAAGGATAAGAGGGGGCAGAGAATGTAGTTGCGGATCACCTTTCTCGTTTGGAGGATCCGAGTAGAGAGGAGATTCGTGAGGAGACAATTGGAGATAAATTCCCTCACGAGTTCATAGATTTTGTTGAGGCTGAGAAGCAAGGTATGCCATGGTTCACTGATTTGGCAAATTACCATGCTCATGGGATGTTGGTAGAGGGTATGAATACCCAACAGCATAGGAAGTTTCTTAGAGATGCTACTAAGTATGTGTGGGATGATCCTTTTCTGTTTAGAATAGGAAGTGATAGGATTTTGAGGAGATGTGTTAGTAGAGAGGAGGGTCTAGAGATCATTAGGCACTGTCATGAGAGTCTCTACGGAGGGCATCATGCTCATCACACTACAGCTCAGAAGGTCTTTGATAGTGCTTTTTATTGGCCTTCGGTGGTGAAGGATGCCCTCGATTTCGGGAGGCGGTGTGATGTGCTTCTCAACGCACCCGTAATATTTCATCCAAGGATGAAATGCCTCAGAACCCCATTCAGGTTCTTGAAGTTTTTGATGTCTAGGGCATTAATTTCATGGGACCGTTCCCCATTTCTGGAGGGAACCGGTACTTCCTCGTGGCCATTGATTATGTTTCCAAGTGGGCGAAATCGAAAGCTCTACCTACTAATGACGCCCGAGTGGTGGTGAAATTTTTGAAGAAGTTGTTTACTCGGTTTGGTACTCCCAACGCACCTATTAGTAACTGTGGTACGCATTCCTGTAACACCTTGATGCAAAAGGTGTGTTAGCGTGCTACGGGGTCACTCACCGTTTATCTACCGCTTACCATCCTCAAACAAGCGGTCAAGTGGAGAATGTGAACCGAGGAGGGAAGAGAATCCTTAAGAAAAACCGTTGAGAAAAGTCGGAAGGATTGGTCCTGACAAGCTAGATGATGCGCTTTGGGTGTTTCGAACTGCATACAAAACACCGTAGGCACTACTCCATTTATGATTTTCTACGGTAAAGCATGTCATCTCCCCGTTGAGCTAGAACATCGAGCTCTTGGGCCCTTAAGGCGGTTAATCTTGATCTGACCGAAGCAGCGAAGCGACGCTACTTTCAACTTCATGAGTTAGAGGAGCTTCGAGATGCAGCGTATGTGCGATCTTTGAATATTAAGGAGAGAACTAAAGTGTTGCATGATAGGAGACTGAAAGGTGTGAAGGAGTTTAAGAAGGGTGATCAGGTGCTTTTATATAATTCTCGTCTGAAGTTATTTGGAGGAAAGCTCAAATCTAAATGGGCGGGACCGTATACGGTGAAAGAGAGTTTTCCCGTATGGCACCATTGAACTACTACACCTTGATGAGGGAAAGACATGGAAGGTTAACGGTCAAAGGTTGAAGCACTACATTGGAGGACCGTTAGACACTGGCGAGAGTAAGGAAACTCTCTCGAAATTCCTTAGAAGATGAGTGGTTAGAGTTCTTGGTACAATCCCAAGTGTAGAGTTTGTAAATTTATTTTTATATTTATTATTATTATTTTTTTATCTTTTCATTTTTTTACTATTTGTGGTTCGGTATTATGCTCGGGTTTTGTTTGATTCGTTTTGCGCAGGTTTAGATTGCACCCCCCCGTACTCAATCTCCATTCGGGTGATTCCAGAGCTATTTAACATTTGTCAAGGCAAGCCCAGAGTTTACCATTGTGTCAGAGCCGATCGCGAATGAAATGCTATACGATCGAGCTGGATTGGACTAGAGCTTACGAAGAAAAATTAACCAGCTAGTCCTTTCCAATCTGCCCTTGTTTTTTTTATTTATTTTTATAATTTTTGTATTCGGAATTTATTTGTTTTGAGTCGCTTTCTATTCCTACATTGAGGGCAATGTAGAGTTTATGTGTGGGATGGGAAACTGTCGTTTAGTCTGTATATAGAGTTGTTTTGAAAAAAAAAATTGAAAAATAAAAAAAAAGTCCCTGATTTTGAAGTTTGCATTATAAAATATCCAAAATGATAGATAAAATCAAGTGTCTGGTTTTCAAATATTATATGTATTAGAGAATAAACAATCAAAAGCGTGTTGACATGGGATGTGAGGGTATGCCCAGCCGGTAGAAAAGTTTCCTTTGACTAATACACCTAAATATATTAGGATACTTTGTGGGTTTTCATCTAGGAAAAAATGGGAAAGCTGAAACCGCCAATAATAGCATAAGGAATGCCGTTATAAGTTTACAACCGTAAGAATTTCTAATCAAAAGTTGAAGAAAAAGAGCTGGATATAAAAATAAGGGTAAGGCCAATGGTGTCGTTTCTAGGGATAGTGACTCCAGACTCGACTCCCTCTAGGATTGTCTGAAAATAAATATCTAAAAAAAAGCTCATGAATTAATTAGAAATCAAAGCGAAAATGCTGAAGCTTAAGGTGCCTAGCCACTGGGATAGCGACTTGGATTGGTCACACCCTCTGAGTTAAGTATGCTGAGATGAAAATGAAAAAAAAAAAAAAACAAATGATTTTAAATTCTCTTGGTATTCTACATAAAACGGTTAGGAATAGTCAATTGGTTGTTCCTTTTGTTTCATAAGCTTTGGGCAGGATTAGATGAAACTGTGGCTTCTTTAGTGTGAGATCTTAGGTAGACTAAATGAACCTAAAATTAAACTAACATGATAAGGGGCTTAGAAACCGGCGGTTGGGTTTAAGAGGACAAGTGTACCTGCAATCGCGGTTGGCACGTGATTACATTTTAAAATTAAAGTAACCTATGTTTTTGAGGCCAGATTACTTGATTATGATTCCATAGCATAATTCTTTTTTCAGGGACGAAAAAAAGATAAGTGTGGGGATATTTGATGTATTGTAAAATACATCTATTTCCAGTGTAAAGTTTGTATAGTTTTCAAGTCGTTTAGATAGTATTTTTATTAGTTTTTAGTCTTATACCGGTCTATTTTATTTAGTATAGGTTTTTGAAGATTTTTATTAGCTTTGGTTCATTTTTAGTGTTTATTTATTTTATTTTATTTTGTAGGTATTCATGGATGTTGGAGCGTAAACGAGCAAAGTCAAAAAACACCCGAGTCATGAGCACAAAGTTATAATAATAATAATAATAATAAAATAATAATAATAATAATAATAATAATAATAATAATAAAAGAAAAAATAAAAATTAAAAAAAAAGAAGTTACGTGACCTTGGGTTATGCTCCCAAGGACCAACACACAAAATAAAATAGGGCTTCATATTGCTGGATCATGATTTCGAGTGGAAATATTATAAAGAGGGAGGCGCACAGAGGAGAAAGGGATGATTGTCGAAGGAGGACATCAAGAAGCTGCCGCATATTATTCTGGGAAGGACATCAGCAGCACTAAAGACAGAAGGCAATATTATTTTAGAGTGGAGGTCAAGGGTTGAAGCATTGGTGTGAGCACGGGTCGTTTCTAATTCAACTATTTATTTATTTATCTACTTGATACCCGTTGTGAACAGTGAACACCAACTTGCTTTTATTGTTTTGATTTTATCATAACTATTATTAGCTACACTTTTGTTACTACCTTAGTTTTGATGAATACTTATGAATGATTGAATATTTTTATGGTTTTTGGAACTTTGACTATGGGTTGATAATTTAGTAAAGACTTTGATTTTTTTTTGATCTGGTGTATATGCGTACCTAGTTTTGTTCAATTAATAATTATTTACTCCACATGCGTTTTTGTGAATGTCTTTCATGTATGAATGCATATTAGGCTGTGGACTGTGTGTTAGCAACTAGTTTATGGTAAATTGCTAGTGTTTTCCATAGGAGTGGTTTTTGTTAATTGGTTAGTTCTAGTGTTCATCCAATTCCAATAGCTGTAAGGTGCGGGATTGTCGATATGTCTAGGGTGTTAAATTGCTAGATCTAGATGCTTTGTAAGAAGATCTTCCTAGTTTCCTTACCACTTCTTGCGTATCGAGTCAGGCCAAGTTTTCTATAGTTACCCCTTGCACTCTTAGTGTAGTGAGGCTTTCGCGCTGTAAGGTAGACTGTCTAGCGGGTACTTTATCATCAGAGTAGGTAAGCCTGTAAGGGTAACCTCTCAATCGGTAGTTTAACGGCTTATAGGTAACCTTAGGTTTCTCCTTGAGAAGGGTCGAGGGTCCTCTAGTTTATCCTGTAAGTTTAGTATCTGAAGATCCCGGTTCCAGAGCTAGTTCCATAATCATAGAAGTTCGTCAGTCATGAGTAGGATTTTAACCTAGGTAGTATTTCCACCATCACTTGAATTCGGCTCAGTTCAGTTTAGTTAATTTTAGTTAATCTTTATTTTATTGCATTTTATTTTTCAGTAAAACCCCCCCTTTTAAAATAACAATTTTTTTAATTTCAGTATTTAAGATAAATAACGAGTCTAGTTTTCGTTTTCTATTAGAGTCTCGTGGGTTCGATATCCGAACTTACTTTAGCTATACTAGAGTCGATAGGTTCACTTGCCTGTCAGTATTTTAGTTTTAGAGAGTCTAGAGTATTACTAGGTGTCTAGTTTTAGGTTTAAATTTGTTATTTTTATTAAACTACTTTTAGCACATCAGTGAGGATTGTGGAGTAAGAAGAGAGGCATATATATATATATATATATACACACACATATATAGGCAAAAGATCAAATATAAACAGCTTTTCCGTGCAAAGCGTACGAATTGAAGGAAAAAACACGCGGTGCATTTTATAACTAGAGTAATTATATAATTACTCTAGTTATATAGTTATAAAATGCACCGTGTGTTTTTTCCTTAAATTTGTACGCTTCGCACGGAAAAAGATTTTTGTACGTGAACTTACCCCAATACATATATATATATATATATATATATATATATAGGGAAAAGTTAATTTGAGAACACCTATATTTCATGCGAACCGCGAGAACGCCATCTAAAACTATTCAAATCAAAAATTTCTTTTTACACTTATCTTTATTACTAAAATACAATCCCCAAAAACACAATTTACGCGTAAAAATTTAAACGTATACGGAAATAAACTGTTTTTACACATGTGTAAATTAACTGTTTGTACATGTGTAAACTGTTTCATTTACACATGTGTAAAAAGTTAGTTTGAAAATGTTTTTGCAAGAAAAGATGAATTATTTGGAAAGAAAATTTGTTTTTTAATGTTGTATTTTTATTATAATTAGGTTTGTATTGAAAAAAAATGATTTTGATTGGTTTTCTCATTTGTTCTCACGGTTCTCGCGATATTTAGCGTTCTCAAGATAACCCTCCCCTATATATATATATATATATATATATATGTATATATATAAGAAACCCAAGTTATATGGTAAACTCTTGAAATCCAAGTTATGGCTACAATGAAGTCACATCACTACAATCCCAAACCAATATAATAATAAGATAAGGGTATAAGGTAATTTTACCTCTAGAATCTTTTGACAAACCCTAGGAAATCTCCATCAAAGTACAAAAGAAGGTTGTACCAAGTTGTTCACATGCCCCCATGTTTTTCCCAACCCACACCCCACACCATTTCCTATGTAAACCAAAGAGATAAAATCATATCATCTTCATCTTTTTCTCATTTTCCCCCATAGATTTTAACATCCAAGATCCACCTTCAAACATGTTTCCTTCATTTTCATCTCCTCCACGCGGTCTGATTCTCAACAACTTTACAGTTGATGTCACTGTGGCAGGTTTGTGTATGAAACAACTCGTTCACAGTTTTTTTTTCCTCTATTTTTCATACATATGACGTGGTTACTGAATTGTCACACGTATGTCTGCATATGCAGCGTTCGGAGATGGAGAGCTGTCGTCGGTAGCATTTGACAGTTCTTCACATGATGAAGTAGAAGGTAAAAAAAAATTTCTATATTTTTTTTACGTATTTTAAGTAGTGTTTTTAGTTAAGTTTCGTCTCTTCTTTTTTTGTGTTATGGTATATGTTCACCATTTTTCTCCAAGATCACAGTTTTTTATCTGAGGATTATGTTCTTGTAACATAGTTTTTTTTCTACATTATAAAGTTTTGTTGTGGGGATGTTTTTTTTTTACTTTTATGTTTATGATTCAGTAAATTCTATTATGCGTGTAGATGCCACATTATACCAAAAAGGAGTTGTTTTTTACGTTTTTAATATATGTTTATTATGATTTCTTATAGCGGTGTGTTTTTTTTACTATATAGTGTTATGTTTGTATCACAGATGATATTTCTTGCGTTTTTTGAATTAACATGTGTTTACCTTTTTCCCCCATGGATAGTGTTACTGTATAGTGTTATAGTATTACTGCATAGTGTTATTGTATAGTGTTATAATAATACTGTGTAGTGTTACTTTTATAGTGTTCTGTTTGGTACAGTTTTAATACTAGTTTTTGGAATTAACAAGTGTTAACAAAGTTTTTACACGTCAGTATGTAGCTGAATGGGTTGGTAACACATGTTAACAGGTCATCTATTTTTTTTAATACTAGTTTTTGGAATAAACAAGTGTTAACAAGGTTTTTACACGTCAGTATGTAGACGATGATTGGGTAACAGTTTATACTACTACATTTTGGTGATTAACATGCGTTAAATAAATTTTTGCACAACACACACCACAAACCTTATTAAACCTTATAAAACCTCCTTAAAAACATGTTTTTGGTAACACATGTTAACATCTCATACATGTTTTGCTGGGGGGCAGCACCACAAATGTTTAATTTTTGAGTAAGATTTTATACCACTAGATTTTTCGAGCTAACATGCGTTAAACAACTGTTCTTAAGTCAACCTGCTAGACGATGCTTTGGTAATATATGTTAACACATTTTTTATACATTTCATCTATGGGTTTTTTGTTTAGCACCACAGATGATGATTTGAATAACAGTTGATACCACTAGATGATTCAGATTAACATGCGTTAGATCACTTTTTTAAGTCGATAGGCCATATGATGGTTTTGCTAACACATGTTAACAAAATTTTATGCATGTGTTAACGAAGACTCCCCCCCTGCATTACTTGATTGAAACTACCAACTGAACCAGGTTTGGGATTCCAAACGTTATCCAGAAAATACCTACCCACCACTGTTGATCAATTGTTTGATAGCTTTGACGCAGCTATGGTGATGTACAAAGATTATGCCGACCAGGCCGGTTTCTTAGTCAAAAAGGGCTAGACGAAGGTGTGGAAGGGTATCACCACACACAAATAATTTTGGTGTAACCAAGCTGGGAAACCGCAGAAGGGTAGGGTGTTTGACACACTATCTGAGCAAGCAATGATTCACAGGAACACAACTTTCATTCATTGTGATTGTAGAGTTACTAGATTTATTTTTTTGAAGTGGTCAATAGTTTGTAATAACACTTTGTAATAACGTGTGTTAATAGTTTGTGTACTTTATTTCTCAGTAAACTTATGAAGTGAAACCTATAGGGGTAAGCAAGACAAAAAAAAGGCTGACAAAATAAACACAAGTTTAACATATGTTACCAAATAACACATGTTAACCTCTTATTCAACATTAACACATGTTAACCTTCCATGCAGTTCATTTGAATGTCATGGGTAGGTTTTTGTGTGTGGTTCAATAGTTTGTAATGATACTTTGTAATAACGTGTGTTAATAGTTTGTATATTTTATTTCTCAGTAAACTTATGAAGTAAAACTATAGTGGTAAGCAAGACAAAAAAAGGGCTGACATTAAAATACAAGTTTAATAAATGTTACCAAATAACACATGTTAACCTCTTATGCAACATTAACACATGTTACCCTTTCACATGCAGTTAAAATGAATTTCTTGGGTTAGGTTTATCTCTTGTTCAATAGTTTGTAATGATACTTTGTGATAACACGTGTTACCAAATAACATGTGTTAACCTATTATGACACGTCTTAATAATGTGTGTTAATAGTTTGTATGCTATGTTTACTTATTTCTTTTATAAACTTATGAAGTGAAAAATAGGAGTGGTAAGAAATACAAAAGGTTGACAAAATGATACATGTTTAACATATGTTACCCACACTACACATACTAACAAATGTTCTCAAAAACTTATGAGTAAAAACTATAGTGGTAAGCAAGACCAAAAAAAATGGCTGACATGAAATACAAGTTTAATAAATGTTACCAAATAACACATGTTAACCCTCATGCAACATTAACATATGTTACCCTTTACATGCAGTTCATATGAATGTCTTAGGGGTAGGTTTATCTCTTGTTCAATAGTTTGTAATGATACTTTGTAATAACACGTGTTACCGAATAACATGTGTTAACCTATTATGACATGTCTTAATAATGTGTGTTAACAGTTTGTATGCTATGTTTACTTTCTTCTTTTATAAAACGTATGAAGTGAAAACATGAGTGGTAAGAAAGACAAAAAGGTTGACAAATGATAAAGGTTTACATATGTTACCACACCACCTCATACTAACAAATGTTAGATCTTCTGATGGGTATATGGGGGCAACAGGTTTAACTTTATCAGATTAGAAAACACATGTTAGCCCTTTATGACCAACTAACACATGTTACCCTCGTATACAACATTAACACATTATTTGTACTTGCCCTATTATAATAATATTTTCTTAAACAAAAAGTAGGAGAGAGGGTGTGACATGACTCATTATAATAATATTTTCTTAAACAAAAAGTAGGATAGAAGAGAGAAATGGTGTGACATGACCCATTATAATAATATTTTCTTAAACAAAAAGTAGGAGAGATGAGAGAGATGGTGATGTTGACTTTAAAAAAGTAGGAGAGAGGGTGTGATATAACCCTAAAACAACTTTACCAAACTACCCTTATTGTACTTTCCCCATTATAATAATATTTTCTTAATAATGTGGAAACCCATTGTTAGATGGTAAACCTTGGAAACCCTATCCTAGCCATCCATTGTATTTGATCAAGGGCTAGGATATATATATATATTATATATATATATATATATATATAATATATATATATGGTAGGGTTAGGGTACAAAGGATGTGTTTTGTAAGAAGGGTGAGAAATAAAAATGGTCATTGGATCAATTTGATGGATGGATGAGATTAAAGGAGTGGCATTTTGGTAAATTGTGGTTATAAATTAATTAATAAAATGGGATTTGTAAGGGTATAAATTGTCAAGACACAAAAAAAACAAGACTGAATTACAAGTTTTGTCCTTTAAGTTTATACCAGATTGCAAAGCATGTCCTTTAAGTTTAAAATTGATGAGTTATGTCCTTTATGTTCCAAAATCTTACATGTTTTGTCCTTTGACTCTAACCAAGTTAGATTTTAACAATGCTATGAGGGTAAATCCGTCTTTTTATACCTCTAGGACTATTTGTGTAAGGAAGTTAAAGTATTAAACCAAAAAAGAAAATCAGGTTTACTCTTTATCCTCTCTCCCTCTTTGCTTTCTGTCTTACCCCCACTCTCAACACCATCCACCACCACTACCACCACCTTAGAAACCTTACTCCTCATCAGCACCAACTCATCATAACCTTCATTTTTTCTATCTCCTGCAAAACCTCCTTCATTCACCCCAAGTTCAACCCTTAATTGTCTAAACCCTCCTAAATTCATCCCCAACAGTCCAACACACTGAACATCATTACCACCCCACCACCAATTAATAATATCATCGATCTTGAAACATCGGTAAATGTGCCAGAAACACACAAATTTGTTTATTATAAATTTGGTAATGGTGGGTGTATTTTTTGGCAGATCTTGGAACTACTAGTCTCGTTTAGGTTATTCATACAAGTTTTTATAGTCATATTATACAAACATTACAAGAAAAAGAAGAACAATGGTGGTAGTGATTGTCAATGAACTGTCGTCGTTTTTTTCCATCGTCGGAGCAGACGAGGTGGTGGTGGTGATTCTCCGCCGACGAACGTGAACGGTCAGGGGAGGTGTTTAACTGGTTATGATTGTCAATTTAGTTTGATTCTTCTCTCTCTTTTCCGGCCATCACAAAAAAAAAGAAAAAAAAACGATTTGGGGTTTTTTTTCAATAGAAAGGGTTGTTACATTTTTGCAAATTAGGTTAGAGATTTGGGGTTTTTCCCAATTCAAGTTTCTTACACATTTGCAGATGGTGTCGGGGTCGTCTGTTGGCTTGGGAGAAGGTGTCGTGTCAGGGTGGTCAGGTGGTGTTGAACCGATGGTGGTGGTTGATGGTTCAGCCATTGGAGGGCGGAGGTGGGTGTTAGGAGAGACAAGAGAGAAGAGGGTGAGATAGAGGGGGTATATATGTATAATATATTTTTAATTTTGACACAAAACTTTAACTTAAATACATAACTAGTCCCTAAATAAGTAGAAAGACAAATTTTACCCTCACATCTCAGTTAAAATCTAGCTGGGTTAGTGTCAAAGGACGTAAACGTGCAACATTTGGAACATAAAGGACATAACTCATCAATTTTAAACTTAAAGGACATGCTTTGCAATCTGGTATAAACTTAAAGGACAAAACTTGTAATTCAGTCAAAAAACAATTAACCATCTCCTTAATTTAGAGAGCCTTCCATACATATCTCCCTATCTCTCTTCTTTTTATGATCATATCTCCTATTTCTCTCTCTCTCACACACACGGTTGATCTACTTCCAAGTTTCATCCGAGACATTTTGAATCTGATGTGGTGACATATAATATATATATATTCTAATGTGGAGGTTTCTACTATAGCTACATGAGAGTCGTGTAATAGTTGAATATGATGAAGATGGTGCAGAGATATTGCCATTAAGTTCTTCAAAATTGATTTGAATAGTTATTGGAAAAATGGCCTTTATCCCTTATTTTTAGAAAGATCTCTAATACGCAATATTCACGACCAAAATCACTAGCCCAAAAATCATAGATTTGTTGATAATTTGTTCTACATGAGTTTAAAACACAATAAGTTTAGATGGGTAGTTTACACGAACTTAAAACACAATGGGTTCAGATGGAATGTTATAACGCAATGGTTTGAATAAAAACACAGTAAATTCATATGAGTAATTAACATGAGTTTAAAACATAATGGTTTAGATGGGTAGTGTACATGAGCTTAAAGCACAATGGGTCTTGATGGAATGTTATAACACATGGTTTTTATGTTTAACAAGCAGTGTTAAAACACCATGGGTTTTATGTACGAATGGGTTTTATGTTCATCACATCTAAAACACAAACCACTTATATTTCAGAAAAATCGTAAAACACAATGCTTTAATCGTTTATGGATTTGATAAAAATCCCAAAAATATTTCAAGTATTTAATATTGATTTAAGTTTTCATAATCTGATTAAGTATACAATTACCTTATTGCCCTTAGAATTAAAATATACTAGTGCCACATGTCAACCTACCAAGCCTTCTTACCCTTTTTCACAAAAATAGGCCTTTGTACCTGAACCTCTACCTATATATATATATATATATATATATAAGAGAGAGAGAGAGAGAAGAGATAAAATAGAACCCCCTTGAGTTGGAGAAACCCATGAAACTCAATGTTGACCGTTTGATGAACCTTTATCAATGGTTGGAATTCATCCAAGTTATTTAATATGATTAAAGTACATGACTTTTTGATTTATAATTGTAAAGGGGGCAAAATCGGTATTTTGTATAAAGCAAAAACACTCAAATACTTTGCAGACATCACATCATCACATCTTGCAGAGATGTTTAGTCTTTCAACATTCTCTTTCTAAGATCTAAAGCTTCTTTATCTCTCTTCTCACCATTTCTTTTCACTCAAAGGAAATAACAAATCAAAAAAATCAAAGATCATTCATCGTCATCTACACCGAAAAATGGTGGGACACGGTTACTCCTAGTGAAGCTCCTGGAACTATCGAACGTCCCTCCTCCCAGACCTTGTAATGCCATTGTCGACGATGTAAGATTTTTATGACTGATTTTCGTCATTTTTTTGTGTTCCTAAAATAAAATCATAAACATTAAACGATCTGCATCTATCTAGGTAGCTAACTCATTTTTACTTCACATATTTCTTCATAATTATCAATTTAGCATCATTTAATCTAGATCCATACACTTACTTTAGCGTCATTATGCAAAATATTGTTTTGGATCTGAGCACTAGCGTTAAGAAAAAAAATCAAGTTTATATTTGTACTAATAGTGGTTAATTTAATTACAGAGTGGAGATTGAAGGTTGTATGAACTTGGTGGTGGAGAGCTTGATATTGTGACTTCTTATTTTCATCTTGCTTTATCCCTTAATTTTTTTTCTTTCTTTTTTTGGCTTTTCTTTTTCATTTTATATGTTATAGCAACTCTTGTGATCATTAAATTTATATATTGTATAATCCATTATTCTAGATCCATACACTTACTTTTTATATATAAAATTGTAAGTTTTGTAATAGTTTTAATTATTATGTGGTATAATATTGTTTAATTAATCTAATTATTCTAGATCCACACACCTAAATTTTTTTAAATGCGTACCGTTATAAAGGTTTTACTAATTGTTTGGTATTTTTTTGAACAAAACTAATTTTTTGGTATACATGTACAAAATGAATTAATCTAAGTTATATTATAACTGACACTATAGTTAACGATCGATATATATTAAAATTAATCTATGTATATATATTAAAAAAACTAATCTATCAGTTACATGGTTTATCTCTTTAAACTAATCCCACTAGTTAATAATTACATAACTAACATAACTAGTTACATATAGGTCGATGTTCACTTGTTTACAAAGTTACACAGTCCGTGTAATTTACAAACGTTACATAGTCGGTGTAATTTACAACATTACATTGTAACTCCTTAAATTGTTCGGGAATGTAACCGGCACATGTATATTTATAACAATGAATGCTACATCTATAACTATTTTAAAATAAATTGATTTTTCTCCATAATAAATCTATTTACGTCTATTACAAATATTTGAATACCGAAGTGAAACCAACAGATGTGGTATTCTAGAAAAGAATTAGAAAATAAAGGGTTTTTTTTAACAGCCATAGTAAATCTATTTACGTTTATTACAAATATGGAATTACTATTATAGTTAGATACGTACGTAGCAAAACTGACAGATGTACCCAGAAAATCTGATAGATGTTACGCATGTAACTAATGATGTTAGATAACCAAATGCGATTGTTACATATGTAGATATATTATGAACTGATTAAAAGGGTTAACGAGTTAATGGTGCTTATGTAACTTTATAAACAGTTAAGAATGTAACCGACACATGTTCCATTTGTAACAATGAATGTAACCGACACTTATGGTTTAGATTTACAAAAGAAAATGAGGAACTTTACACTAGTGAGCGAAAAGACGGTGAGGCCGAGGCACGTCATGGCCATATATAAGCTTCACCCAAGCTCATTTTCTATATATTTAATTATTTATTTTAACAAGCCAATTTTAAGTATAGCAACTCTCGCCTTATATACACTTACTACCGTAAATAAAAATAAACTTCAAAAAAATCATTAGTATTAACAGCTCATATTAAAAGAATAAAGTTGCGTTTGGGACCTGGTTGGGACATTAACATGCTTTTTAATAAGTAAACTAGTGAATAAAGTACTGAAATTTATTTTAAAAAAAAAAGGATAGATTTTACTAGTATGTTATAGCTTTAAACATTGTAACCAACACAAACATGTTACAAAAACATGATAAATAAAATAGGTTACACACTACAAAAAAATTGCCATGTAGTGACACTCAACATAATGTAAAAATTAGAATATTATAAGTTCAATACGAAGCATGTTCCAAATGTTTACAAGAATAGTAAAAAACATTAATTCTAGGACTTTTACTATAATAAATTAGCTCTAAGCAATCTATTAATCTTGTTATCTGTAGTTCTCCCATGCTGTACATGCTGTCATCTCTGCCATTATCAATCATATAATCAGTATTAGTAACACAAAATATATGAAACTAGAAGAATAGATGCATGCATTAAGCTAGAATATATAAATAAACATAGAAAATATACATAGTTTCCTAACAAAGGAGCCATGTAAGCAATTCTTTTGAGTTATACACATATATATTGAAAATTTAAAACATGTTCGGAGCCGGTTCAATCTTTTTGGGGACCTAAAGCGAAATCTAAAATGGGGGCGTTGTTGAAAACTTATGTTTTTGGTTACTTATGCATCTAATAAATCGAGATAGTATAACTTATAATTGATATATGTTTCAAACGGACACCTTAAATTATCTATGACAACAAGAACATATAAAGACTAATCATGACCTCTGCTCACACTACTTGGTTCCTATATCAAATTAACTAGGTGTGCTCGAAGCGGCGCAATGCGCCTAGGATGAACATGTATCTAAAAATATGTATGTGAGTTAAAACATTTAAGGTTGTCTAGTCTGGAGAACAGTAAACAGATTTTAACCAACATTTGATCGTATAACAAAAACAATGTTAACTCAGAAGAATACATGGTGGAACAACATGGTGGACTAGGCTATAAATAGCACTTAAGTCCTTTCTTTTATGCTGGAATAAGGTTGAAGGGCTAGCCAATCTAGAATGCCTTCTTCTTCTATTCCCAAGGCCATGGAAGACTCATTGTGTTACATAGAGCAGCAACAACAGCTTGAATATGCAAAAAGTGGTCTGGACCTGATTTGAGTTAGTCTAAAATTGCACTTTCGCTAAATTTTTTTCTATAACTGCTAATAGTAAGATAAGTAAACATGTTTTTTAAACAAGTTCAATTAAAGTAAATAATGGGCAAAATTGATGAGGTTGTTAGAAACTAATGAGGTTGCATAAATGTTTTCGCAAGCCAGTAAATCAGTAATAACGTCCTTAATAAAGAAAACAGTAAACTGAAAGAACACTTGAAACCTATTCGCTAAAAGTCCAGGTCTAAGAAGAAGTTTATAAAATTCCAGTAATGATGAACGATGGCTTAATGCCTGTGATAATTTTGTTACTAATGTACTATGACATTCAAAATCAGTTTCTTTTTCCATTTCTAGGACACATATTATAACCAATTTTGGTTTGGCAAAGACCGTATGCTTTCTTGAATGAGTGACTACATCTAAATTAGTCTAGAACTCTAACATCTATCTTACCTGAAGCCACTATAGCATAGTCAGAGATCGCATCAACAATATATACCTAAAATGACCAAACAGCCAAAAGGTAAACTAATATTTGTTGTGTTCAAAAGAAAAAGATTAAAACTTTCTTCTAGTCAACAGAGTACCCCTACTTTTCTTGGCTTACTAACCTGCAACCAAGCATACAGAAGTACAATAAGCACAACTTTCATAAGATTAAAGACACAAAGCATATTGATTTACATACACAATAAACCTAACTTATTACGCCAGGCCAAGGCAGTAATGCAAAACCAACACGACGCTCAAAGCCCCAATAGTAAGCTATTGAGATGGGCCGGCTCGAGCTCGATAACCGAAGCTTGGGGTGGGGCTCGAGCTCGTTTGCCAAATGAGCTTGTTTTTAGGCTTAGGCTTGGCTTGTTTGCACGTCTAACCAAAATAAAAAAAATAATGGTCAATGTTTATATATTTATAAAACATTTTTAATGATAAGATGGTTGTATAAGGACATAACCACAAAATGGTTGGTGGTGGACTGTGGCAGTTATGATAAAAACTCGACTTGTATGTGACTTTGTTCAATCCTACTCATGAATAATAAAACCAGTGTATAGATGAAACTAAGGATAAACAAAACTTAACATTCACTGAAAAAGCAAACTAGCATAGATAATAGATAAAACAAAATATTTATATATTAACATCTAGTGTGTTGAGTACATCCAATGCTTTCGGTTGAGCTCCCTGTGCAAATTTAAATTAGAACGAAGAAACTCAAACTTGACATACGAAATTTGAGTACTTATCTGCTATGTTGTTATAAATATGAATTCAAAATGATTGTCATGAATGCACGCAATCCACACTGTTAGTCTCATGAATATCTAGTTTGGTGTCCCAATTCCATCTATTTTCTTAGAAAACATTAGAATTAGAAGGCCGAATAAATCACAACCAAAAAATAGAAGCTGATACAGATAATTATTATAACGAAGGCTCAACCACAATAAGAAAAAAATAAAAAAAATTGAAAAAACCCCCACCAGACAACAACCGAAATTATGCTTGAAAAAATCCAACAAAAAACCAAAACACAACAAGAAACCCAACCCACCGGATCTTGATTGTTAACACAACCGGTACGACTCAAAAGCTACGTACAACTCTTACCAGCCTTACGTACAAACTAATCAATTGCATAGATAATAAAATACTTACCGCGATCTCGAGTTCCGGTCAGCACTAAACACTTGCAACTAAAAAACCGGTGGTTGTCAAAATATTCCCTTGAATCTGAAACACAATCGGACTAACCATCAGGAGTAGAAGAATAACACGGTGTGGAAACTCTAAAAATTGTGGATCCGATTCAGACGAAGACGAGAAGACATGGTTTTATTTGAAACTATTCGATTGAATTGAAAGTGCAAACGAGTAGAAGAATGACCATCAGGAGCTTTCAATGTGTGAAATCTGTACCTAACCTAGAGAGTAATGAATTAGCCAAACATGTAGATCTAAAAAAAAAATTTGGGTATGAGGGGACTATGATGTAAATGTAGAATTTGGTTCAGAGATTACGAGGGAGAGAAAGATGAGAGATATGAGGGAGAGAGAAGGATGCATTGATATGAGAGAATTGTCAAATAATTTGTGTCAGGTAACTTTCTATGCTCAGCAGCTTTGAAAAAAATAACAAATGTAAAATACATGTTTGTAAGTGTTTGGGCCAAAAAAATAAAAAAAAACGCCGATGAGATTTTTTTTATGATAAAAAATAAACAAAGTTGGTAAAAACATAGGCAAATAGCTGAAAAACATGTGTTTTTTTAGCAACTTTGTATTTTTTTTTAAATCTCATCGGCGCTTTTGTTATTTTTTTGGCCAAAATGCTTAAAACATGTATTTTACATTGGTTATTTTTTTAAAAAAAAAATAATAATGGTTTTTTTCATGGGGTTTTCAAAGGTTTTTCTCAACTCAAGAGAGTTTTCATTTTATCCCTCCCATATATATATATATTTATATATATAGAGAGGAAAGTGAATATGAAGCTGTTAAGTATCCAACCTTACATGTGAAACTATCAAAACTACGTAGTTTTGATATAAAAACTCCTAAAAAAACTGATTTTATTTTTACTCTCTTCATAAAATTAGCTTATTCTGATTTCTCTCTTTCACATCTTCAACGATCATTCAAACCAGGTTCCAGTTTTTGCAATCAAGAAGCCCTAACCAGATTTACATTCATAATCGGCCATATCGGTAAAAATATCACATATTCATTCACCTTCCTAGCTAATCGATGATAGATTCTTCTCTGTTCTGCTCATCGCCTTGTGGCCACAATCCAGTTCTGTTCTTCCCTTTGTCGACTATGATTTGATTTCAATATGCATTTCCAATTTTAGGATAAGGTTTGACTTTTGCTTGGATTTTCCATTACAGATTTATTTACTTTGTATATATTTGATTGTTTACTTAGTCATAATTATCACTTTTTTTTATTACGTTTGCTTTTTAGGTGTGACCACCACTAATCATATTACCATTATGAGAATTTTGGTTATCACAACTCTTGCTTTTATCTTAAATAGACAAAACAGTATGGTTATGGGATATTTGAGAGACCAAGAACTGTTTAAAGCTATTTTCTTATACTGATTACAGTATGTGTGTTCATGACCAGTTGAACATGTTTTTTTTGTTTGTTTAATTTCAAAAGACAATCTTTTTTCGCCTTTTAACTTATATGTGTGATAATTGACTTGATCGGCATGTTGCGGGCTGGATGCTAAGGTAAGAATATAGAACATGCTAGATCGGCATGTTGCGGGCTGGATCGATCTTCATGAGTTGGTCACTGGTGTTGGCTTATTTTAGTAATTTATTGCATATACGTGTTTATATCAATTTATTAGTCGACTCGTTCCGAATTAACCTTTACACATACTAATTTTTAATTGTTTTTTGCAATGGTATGTACGTATGAGTATGAGTTGGATGTTTATGCATTTACGTTTTTTACTTGTGCAGTAACATAAAAGAGTCGTTGGTAAGATCACATGACAAGATGAAGAAGTCCAGCTAAGCTTCAAGTTCACATCTTCATTTTCCTTATTTCAACATCTGAACCGCCAATTACAATTTGTTTCAATAGCTTCTCCACTAATTGAGGTTGTAAATCCACTGTGCTTTGTACATCCTATTTCATAACAAAAAAAATCAATTTAGAGAACTGTACACCTTTGAAAACGATTTAAGATTTTCATTGATAGTAACCTCGTAATCGGATTGATGAGAATGAAATAGAGCCATAAAATTGCAACAAAAGGTTAAATCTTTATCTGGTCAACTTGTGATAGGTTTGTCAGTTTGCATCAATGGAGGAACATGTGTTTTAAAGTCTGTTATGTGATCGTGATCGATAGTGCTGAAAACGGAGATTTAATCAGGACGTGTGACTTGGAGTTTCCCAATGTTCATAAAATTGTAAGATGGTCATATAACCCATTCATCACAATTATATGCATAATTAAATAAAATAATAATAAAAAAAGAAACAAATGAACACAAAATAATACCTACCATCCAAAAAGTTTACTCTTAGAAATAAGTGAATGTGTTGTCATCTAATCAACCTTACAGCATGAAAGTCAATAAATATTACACCCATGAAGCGTAAACATGAATCTGAAATTAAAATAAGTACATTAATTTTGATGGATGGTTGAGGAAGAAATGTGCTTCTGCTACGTAAAAAAAATGGAAGAAATATATTAAATTAGAATGAAACTGGATAAACATGTACGTATATGGCCGATTATGAATGTAGATTGGTTAGGGCTTCTTGATTACAAAAATGGAACCTTGTTTGAATGATCGGTTGAAGATGTGAAAGAGAGAAAATCAGAATAAGCTAATTTTTGGAGAGGGTAAAAATAAAAATCGGATTTTTTAGGAGTTTTTCTATCAAAACTAGTAGTTTTTGATAGTTTCACATGTAAGGTTGGATGCTTAACAGCTCCATATTCACTTTCCCCATATATATATATATTATATATATATATATATATTATATATAGGCTAAGTATAGAGAAAAAACCCCTAAAATGAAAAAAAAACCCCCCACAACCCATTATTGTAGCTATTATTGTTCCACCTCATCATCTCATTTAACATTAGTTTATTTGTTCACAAGGGGTAGATATGTAAATTGCCTCTTGGAAATCTTTCAAACCCACTGTCAACTTGTACTCGATCCCTGCTACACCCTTTTGCCATAATTACTCACACAACCCCATATCTTTCCCCCATTTCTAGTATCTTTCACCTTTTTGCTTCTTCTTCAACCCTCATTTACTTCCCTGAACCTTCTTCTCCCCTCATTAACTCTTCATGTTATGGAATCGAATCAAGGAGATCCGCCTCATTTATTAAGCCCCGATCAGGGTATAATGATGTATCGTCTGATTTTTCAACCAAATTTCCTATTGCATCAGGAATCAGAGCAAACAAAGTGACGATGATGTATCAGAAGGTTTGTACATATTTTTTTAACATCGTTTAATTTTTTTTTTAAAACCCTCCAGACCTCCAAACACACACAAGTTATCATCTGATCATGTTCATTAGTTATGTTCATATGTTTTCTGTTAGGCTTATAAGTGTTTATTTTTATGTAAAAACCTTCGATGTTCTTTATTTATATCATATAATAAATTTTTTTTT
>JAUTDX010002233.1:0-57709 GCA_030844895.1 Ambrosia x helenae
TGATTTAGGGAATCATCGGGAGTCAGTTCAATGATTCGGGGAATCATCGGGAGTCGATTCGATGGTCTGATGGATCATCGGGAGTTGGTTACACACATATGTCCAGGGATTGGTGATTAGGTGGATCACTAGGTAAAAACGCTCACACACTAGTCTCGAGTCCTGGAAGTTGGTGAATTAACGTAAATGTGTTAGTTATCAAGTAATAAATGTGTTACGATCATTATATAACTTGTTGATATATGGATACGCGAATTAATGTGTTTAAATTAGCTATTAAACACGTCAAAAAACCAAATGGGCATGCTAGAGGTGACTAGTAATAGTAATAATAATAAAATAAAATAATGAACCAATGGTATAACAATCAATCTACAAACATTTTAACGGCTACTCTAACAACGAACTAGCAGATGGTTGTAGAGCGAAAACGCAGTGAAAATTCAAAAGGAGGGCTGCAACCTGATGCTGGACCTGAACCATAGGGGTGCAAATTGCCCTTTACTCGACAAAGTTTATTCAAATATTAACCCACCAAGCCCAACCAATTTGATTTGATTTATTCGTTCCTCAGAATAGTAGTTAGCTATTCATCCAGAAAAAGTTTATGTTAAAACGAATTGAAACCTTTTTTTTGAAGGGTGACTTTCTATGTACCGGACCCGAATTGGTCACCGGGTTTCGTCTATGACGTTACCCGTTCAGCTCCGCCTGCGAACGCATTATTCTATCGGGCCCCGGCCGCCTCGCAAACTAACCTTCACTCGTAAACCATACTGCCCCCACACGAGAAACTCGCTAGGGTAATCGCTGGGTTAAACCGGGTTGCCCTTCAGATCGAACCATGCCTTAGAAGAAAAACGATCCATCGTTGGGACGTCCCGCACCTTTTGCTGCAACTGGGAGTCGAACTGGTGTCTCTAAGGAGAACACCGGCCCAACTGACTATCAACACTAACACTCTGTTCCAGAGTTTCATTAAAGGATGGAAGAGAAAGGATTGGGAAGGAAGTGGGGAAAAAATGTGTTCCGGAGTTTTTTTGTAGTAGGGAAAGGGAGGGAATGAGAGGGATAATAAAGAGGTTTTTAGGTTGATTTTCAATATTTCCAATTTGAAAGGAATTGGAGGGAAAGGAAGAAAAGAAAGATCCTTTCTCTTCCATCCTTTAATGAAACTCTGGAAACTGTTGAAAGTCTTAAACATTTCTCTCTAAAGTTTAAGAAAGGTTGTATATATCATTTGCGCGTGTTTGCCACAGAATATTCTTTGACTAAAAGTAAGATATAAAATCTTGAAATTGTTCAACTTTGTTCAAATAGCATAATTTTCCATTGGATTAAATTATATTTTGAATTTCTTTTCTTTTTCAAAGGCACAGTAAAATGAAGGGGAAACTTCGGTTGGGCTAGGGTCCATCCACCCTACATTTTTCCCTTATGACCGTGTAAATTTATAGAAATTCAAAAAATTAAATATGTATTAACTTCGCTCCTCTTTCCTTCAGATTTTTTGAGACTGGTTGTCACATCCTCAAATTCTACTTGTCGGGTTTTACACTCTGTTCCAGAGTTTCATTAAAGGATGGAAGAGAAATGATTGGAAAGGAAGTGGGGAAAAAAATGTGTTCCAAAGTTTTTTTTAGGAGGAAAGGGAGGGAATGAGAGGCGCGTGACACACCAGAATCCAAGTTAACGGTCACAATAAACGACAACTATATGAGTAAAATAACGTTTTAACAAACCGTGCAGTTTTAAGACAAACTTAACAAGTACAGCAGAAGCAGTATAAATTTTACAACCATAATACTATAAGAAAATAGTTCAAACAGTTCAAAATAGTGTTCGATAAGATGCATGACAAGATGAGACTTTGTGCGACTCCAGCGCGCCTAGCCTCGTTACGACCTTAGCGACTGAGAAAACATGCTAAGTTTGTTAACATATAATGTTAGTGAGTTCACAGTGTTTATGTTTGTCTATGTAAGTAAATGTTTGAAAACCAGACCCACATAATCCCTTACATCTATACCTGATGCTAGCTAGACATCGTTACATGTTACTAAAGCGTTATGAACCATTGCTGAATGTTAGTAAGTTGCCTTAATTCCTCGCCACCAATCATCACTCGGTGTCATTAGTTAGGTAGGATAAATATGCACCTGCTCGAGTGGGCTTACCGGCCCCAATAAATCTATTCCCACTTTCCCCGTTATGTTTCCACATATTCACGGTTCAAAAATTAGAAGGACTTTAGATGAATGTCGCTTAGTACATATGTGATGTAATGTAATAAATGTGGTCTTAAAACGTTAGTGTTCATACAACATGTTTCTCCATCAATAGGAAGACAGTAAAAGGGGCTGTGAAACTCACCTTAGGTTGCGTCTTCGTTAAGTAATAAACCAAATGTATGTGTGATAGTCTTCACTACGGAAAACCCATCATAAGATGCCTATAAGAGTTTGACCTATGATATGTTGTTCTAATAACCCTTGGTTATCCAAACCATGACTTTCTATGTTTGCATAAACGTTTGACTTTGACACGACCACACAAGACTCGACATCCCGTTGGTGACCCGTTATCCTAGTTTAACAGACATATACAGTTGCCATACAAGTAATGCTCATAAAACACATAATTTATACAGAGATTCACAAAATTTCACGTTATGGCGAATGAGACTACTTCCAGTCTCATTCACCTAAATTTCATGCGAATGAGGCATGAGATTGAGTCATATGCTACAACAAAATGGAACTTTGTAGCAAATGAACTAATGTAGGCGAATAGGGAATGTTTCCTTTCTTTCGCTACAATTTTATTGTCTACGAAGACTACCAACACATCACACAAAGTCATCACATATCAAATTTAGACAATACAAATCGTTGCATGTGATAGATCCTCACTGATGTACCATGAAAATCATTTTGGATTTTCTGATTTTTATGATTTTTCAAATTTTTCAATGTTTTTGGTTTTTCTAAAATAAGCCCCCCCTAAAATGAAACATATTTTTGGATTTTTAATTTTTGGAAACAGAAAAACTAAAGATAAAATTGATAAACCGATGAGGATTTCAATCTTGCTTTTCTTTAATACCGGCTTTTAATAAAATTTTGAAGCGAGATTTATCAAAAGCTTTGGTGAAAATATCAGCTTTTTGATAGTCAGTGTGGATTTTCACCAAATCAATCCTTTAGCATAGCAATCACGAATAAAGTGATACCGTATTCGGATATGCTTAGCCTTAGAATGATGTACAATTTCTTTTGTGAGTGCAATGGCTGATTCATTATCACAATGAATGGGGGATTTAAGAAAGACAAAATTACAGAAAACGTCCTTTATGTTTACCCAAAGTTGCAGGTTTAGTCCTTTAACTTTAAAAGTTGCAGGATACCTCCTTTATCGAAGTTTTTGTTGCAGGTTTCATCCTTTACACTAACTCTGTTAGTGTTTGTCGTTAACCCCCCCTCACATGCCAAGCATGTGAGGGTATTTTCGTCAATTTGTATTTAAAGGACCTTTTCTGCAATTAAAACAAAAATAACAACATAACAATAAAGGAGGGACTAAACTTGTCAAAGTTTGGAAGTTTTTAAAACAAACTCATCCTCTCTCTCTCAGACTCGTTTTTCCGGCGATGGTCGCCGCCGGCGACCACATTCCGGCCAAGTACTCCGACGAAGGTCAAAAGGCGGTTTTTAAAGCTGATTATTAACGTTTAAAACTTTTCCCCACTGTGTATAACCGTTTTTCCAATAAGCCCACATACCACAATCTCATACGTTCGACTATCGCTAAACATCCCTTTTTCCCCATCCGCTTATACTGATCCACCGCTGCTTCAACCTGATCATCATCAAACCAAAGCCTGCATCAACCAATTCAACGTTTCCGTATTCGGACAGATACCCGCCTTCACCATTTCCTTATACACAAACAAAACAGACTTAATCCCCTTTTCCCCCTCCACAAGACCCCTAATACCCGATTAATAAGCGTAACCGACGGCTTATACCCATTTGAAATAAGTACAGAAAAGACTCTTAAGGCTGCATCAAATTTATGATTAATAATAAACTCATCAACTAATTTAAGCAAAGCTTGTTCTGGAGCTGAAACTCCAGCTTTAATCATTTGATTACAAAAGCCTTGTACTTGATCAAGTCTAGAAGCTAAGCCTAGTTTGAATATTAAGTGATAATAAGTGTGAGTAGTGTGATGAAAGTGTTGCTGTAAAGAAACCCATCTGAATAAATGTAAAGAAGAGGTTAAATCATGTGTGGATGATAATATGTTAATAAGGGTATCTGGGTGAAGATTATTTTTAAAGATTGGATTTTGGATTCATATTCTGTGGGGTTGTTTGATTGGGTGTAATTGGTATTGGGAACTGAGGACAGGTGTGAAATTAAGCGAATTGTTGAGGAAATTGTTAAGGGAAGTAGGGAATTGAAGGGTTTTATGATCATGGAATGAGGTTATGAAACATCTGCTTGTGATTGATGGAACCCTAGATTTGTGCAAGGAGGAACAACATGTTTAAACACATTTAAACCCACTAATTGACTTGGAAAAACGGTTATACACAGTGGGGAAAAGTTTAAAGGTTAATAATCAGCTTTAAAAACCGCCTTTTGACCTTCGTCGGAGTACTTGGCCGGAATGTGGTCGCCGGCGGTGACCATCGCCGGAAAAACGAGTCTGAGAGAGAGAGGATGAGTTTATTTTAAAAACTTCCAAACTTTGACAAGTTTAGTCCCTCCTTTATTGTTATGTTGTTATTTTTGTTTTAATTGCAGAAAAGGTCCTTTAAATACAAATTGACGAAAATACCCTCACATGCTTGGCATGTGAGGGTAACTTAACAGGATAATTTAACACCGTTAGTGGTAAAGGTCGTTTTATGCAACCAAAAGTTCATTAAAGGATGTTTCCTGCAACAAAAACTTCGATAAAGGAGGTATCCTGCAACTTTTAAAGTTAAAGGACTAAACCTGCAACTTTTGGTAAACATAAAGGACGTTTTCTGTAATTTTGTCTTTAAGAAATTGCAAACCATAGTCGCGCATTTGTTGTAAGGTTAAAACAACTTTCTTGTACATAAAGCCGATGCCCTGCACCTGAAACCCTTTAACTCCTCTGTTTCACATATTATTATTATTCCAAGAAATGGGAGAAGAGAAAGCTAAGCCTGTAGGATGCATGTGGCCCACCATCAAGTCGTTTGTTAATGGGGGAGCTTCTGGTATGCTTGCCACATGTGTCATCCAACCCATTGATATGATAAAGGTACATTATTTTGCTTGAAGTTAAGAGTTTATTGAGTTGGTTTGTGCGTATTGTAAGAAGCGGTGTGAGTCTGGTCGTTATGAGGATGTGAAGGGAATTTATAAGTTTTTTGTTTGGTTGCATAGTTGTTAGGATTCAGGGCTATAGGACTAGTCAATCGGTGGTGGACGTGATGGCGGCGACGACCTTTGGTACTATTAACTATGTTTTTTTTTATGTTTTGATTCTCACTTCTCTGGATGCTATACTTTGGATAAGTTTTTAAAGCATATACGTTCTTTCATGGGGATTTGTGCTACGTTATTCACTTCTCCCTAGGATTGCGTTTGCATGATGAGTTCGTTTACTTATTGTGTTTTAGTTGTGAGTCTTTACTTACTTAGGTTTTTTGTGCTTCTTCATGTTGAAGTATTACGTGTTAGTATTGGATTTATAGATTGTTTTAGGTTAGGTATTGAATATTGTTATTAGAGTTTTGCATATTTTTAGCCTTTGTGATGGGTGTTAATATTAGAGTTATACATTGTTTTAGGTTTGGTATCAATATTACTATGTTAGAGTTGTACATTTTTTTTAGCCTTTAGGATAAGTGTTAATATTAGAGTTACATTGGAGTTATACATTGTTTCAAGCTAGGTGTTAATATTGGAGTTATTCATTGTTTTCGGTTAGGTATTAATATAAAGAGTTCTACATTGTTTTAGGTAGAATTATACATTGGTTAAGGTTAAGTGTTAACAATTGAGTTATACACTATTTTAGGTAATTAGGTGTTAACATTGGAGTTATACATTGTTAATTGTTTTAGGTTAGGTGCTACCCGAAACTTTTGTACATGTAAATGTGAAGTGTATTAGTCTATTTCATATGTAAAATTGATATGTCATATTAGATTTGCCAATCTCGGGACGGGGTTACTTTATTATTTTAATATTTTTAATATTCGCCGAAATAAACGAATCTACTCATCATTTGAATGTGTCTAGTTTGATTATTATTTTCAAATTTGTATGTCTAAAATAATTGTACCCCTTTGAAAATAAGAAGGGTCAAGTTGGGTCGACAAGTTCCTCCAATCATGCAAACACACTATATAATACAACAATCTCAAATTTTAATTACCAAACAAGCCCCTAACCCTAATAATATTATTTCCCCTCCATTGATCCCTGTGTTCTTCCAGGCCCATAGGTTTCCCTCATATCACATCTGCGTTACTGCATTTGTGAATGGTGGAAATCTTGGCTCCTTGGTGGATGATCTCATCAAGGGGGACCTCTTCTCTTTCACCCGCCTCCTCATTCGGATCCTGCAACCAAGGCTGGTACTATCGTTGCATCGGTGTAGACCCATTATTCTCAATTTGTTTCCTGTTTTAATTCAATACCAAACATTATATTAGCATATATATTATATATATAAAAAATTCTCTAGTACGTACATTGAAATAGAAGGCAAACGGGGAAAACGGAGTCTTTTGAAAGCGACGTTCATACATCTTGGGGTTATAACATTTACAATATTAATTTGTTTGGTCGCTTTGTTGGGGTTGAATTACGTTTAAAGGATGATTGAGAAGATGTTGCTAATAAAGCATTGGAAGAGTCAGGCTGCGAAAGTTGCTGGAAACCGGTTTTTGATTAACATTAACGTTGTTGGAAGCGCGGGTCCTCTCCGGTTTGTTGTGAATGAGGAGGAATCGGTGGCTGCTGTTATCGATACCGCGCTTAAATCGTATGCTCGTGAAGGGCGGCTTCCGGTGCTTGGTTCGAATTCTAATGATTTCATTCTGTGTTGCCCTGTCATTGGGACCGAAGGTTAGGTTTCTTGATTGCATTTGGTTCATGCAAATGGGGTATTATTTGATACCGTACTCGTCCTATACCTGAAATTAAAGTTTAAAAGTAATTCCAGTGGTGTAAACGAGATGAACATGCCCTCAACTCGATTAACTTAGGAGGGCTCAGGTTCGATTTGTTTTGAGTTTTATTTATAAAGCTTGAGTCTGGCTCGTAAGTAGGTTTGCACGCTTGAGTTAGGCTCGTTTATTATTTATTGATTACGTTTTTAAATTTTGATATGCTTCATGTATATATGTATATTTTTTTATCTTTAACAAAACACATTATTTAGCATTTTTAACACACAAACACACACACATAAATAGGGTGACGTTCCTATGCAAATGTCATTTTTGTGAGAAGTGTGACTATGTGAGAATGATTAAAAATTGATATGTAGGCATTACTTTTTGGATTTAGTCATAAGGGTTTTGATTTTTTTACCTAGAAAAACACCAAACATAACAATAAAAAACCGAAAACAATGTATTTATTTGGGCTCGATAAGTGACACTCATGCTTCACCTCATATATTAAAAAAAATATTTATTTGGGCTCTAAACTCAGACTCTAGCTTCTTTTAAGCACTGCTAGGATTAAAGCTTTAAGTGAATCAATCTAGAGTAGTTCACAAGTGGCTTTTGCTTGGTGATGCTTCTAAGTAACCCATACCCGAATTCCTGTCCCAAATACTCGTCCCACGAATTCATTTGTCATCCATAAATGAATTGAATTGGAATGTTGATGAATTTATTTTTGTACAGCTCTGGAACCATGGGAAACGATTGGATCATTTGGGGTCAGGAACTTCATGCTGTGCAAGAAACCTCATGCGGACGGCGACGACGAAAACCCGGTGGCTGTGGAAATACCAAGGAAGAGCTTTGGCAGCTGGAAGGCATGGTTCAACAAATCAATAAGTCTGAAAATATCATCTCATTGAGTGTCACAAAAGAATCTGGTCATTTCTGAACCCTAATACGATCTGGATTTCTCCTATACTTTGAATCTTTTCGGTTCTTGATGTATTTTTTCTTATGTGTTCTTGGATAGTGATGAAGGTGAAATGAATTTTGCGATGGGGTTAGGGTTTTGTTTGTTTTTCAAGTCAACTGTTTGTTTCATATCCTGTTCTATAAAGGACAATGGTATTGTACTCTATATACAATGATATCAATACGATATGATTTATTGTATTAGTCAATATTTTATAGAAATGAAAATCCAGTTGAACAATGATTTGATTGATTGTATTAACCAATTAGAGTTGTCGCTGGTTGGCTCAAATGAAAGCGTTTTAGACTACACGGTGTAGAGGCGTGAAAAGGGGATGTGAAACCCTTTCACGCCACCAACACTACTCTTATGTGGCGTAGAACCTGTTGAAATGATAATATTAGTGATCAATTTAACACCAAATGGGTTAACATTAAATGGGTCATTATAATCTTTTAATCATATTGTTTGAATATTTTGCATGAGTGTATTTGCAGGACTGGATTGTGGATTGGTAGATATGGGCTGTTGATTAAAGTTGATCCAGTATGGAGAGTCCAGAAGGTTGCGGCCCAGTTGATATGAAGTTCAAGTTATGAAGTTCAAGTGCCACAGTTCAAGTCAGTTTATATGAACTGGTTCATTCCTGATGATTAAAGTTTGTTATGTCTCAACGGCTTAGATTACTTTGTGCTTTCTGTCTACGGCTGTGATCGAGTGCACACGGATCCCCAGGAGCTCGTTGGCTATTGTGTATATAAACACTCTTTCGAGAAGAGTTTCATTGATTCATTCTTTTGATCAGTATTCACTCTCTCATATTTTGTACTTCGTCTCTCTCGTTCATCTAGGGTTAGATAGTGATCTGAGAACATCTTGTTCCAGATCTTAGTTTGTTCGTCTTCCTTTGTTTTAGATGGTTGTGGTCTTATGACCAGAGAGTTGTAGAGGTAGAGAGATTGTGTTAGGGTTTGATCGTTTTGTATTTGGGTGTAAACTTGTTTTGGTTTGGGATAATAAAAGTATTATGAGTTTGATATCATGTTTTTGACATGGTATCAGAGCTCTAGGTTCTAGATCTGGTCCTGATTCTGATTCATTGGGTGAAGGTTTTGGATCTTGGTTATCTCTTCCGCTGTTACTCCTGATTCAAGGTTGTCTGTTTGAATCCTGGTGGATCTGGTGAAGCTGATTGCAGCTTGGATTTGGATCTTATTATTCTTTGCTCTCTGACGATTAACCCTAAGTGAAGGTTAATCGTTACGAGTTATTGGAGTACCCTAACTTGGGGATATTCTTGGTGAGATCGTTTCATATTATTGTTTTTTGTTTTGTGAGTCTAGGAGCACTGACCGGGTTAGGGGGACCGGTATTGGCTCATTGTTTGATTGAGTGTGTCTGTCTAGGTCTAGGGGCTCCCGAGTTAAGGCTTGCGTTGGCACCAAGAGTGACGAACCAACGATCTGGTCCCTGGCTCGGCTTCGCCTGTGTCTGTGTTGGATTATTACTTTGTGTTCTTGATTCTTGTGTGGTGTTGTTTGAATCGTGTGTGGTTGTTATTACTGTGATTGATTGCTATCTGTTTGTTCTAATACTGTGTTTTATTATCTGAGATGGGTGATAATATTGATCCCAACCCTGCTGCTGGTGGTGGTGGGGGTGCTATTATCAATCCTGCTGAAACATTAGTCAGCAAACTTGATGCTAGTGATCCATTGTATTTACATCCATCTGATTCTAGCAATTTGACTATAATAAATATCAAATTAAAGGGTTCTGAAAATTACTCTGTGTGGTCAAATGCTTTAACACTAGCTTTGCAAGTAAAGAATAAATGGGGTTTTATAGATAAAAGCTGTATAAAATCTGAAACTGACAATATCCTTGCTAGACAATGGGATAGATGTAACTCAATTGTTTTAACTTGGATTCTCAATTCAATTAGTGAGGATCTGTATATGGGTCATGTGTTCTCTAAGTCAGCCAGTGATGTCTGGACTGAACTTAAGGAAACATATGACAAAGTAGATGGTTCTGTAGTTTTTGATTTGTACCAAAAGATAAATTCATTTAATCAGGATGGTATGACTGTTGCTGAGTATTATCACAAATTGAATATCATGTGGAAACAGTTAGATCAAATTTTGCAATTACCTGCATGTACTTGTAATGCTTCTAGAGAATTTAATAATTTTAGTAGCATGATTAAGTTGATGCAGTTCTTGATGGGGCTTGACAATGTGTACCAACCTGTTAGAACTAACCTGTTAATAAAGGAAGTTTTACCAACTGTTAAAGAGGCTTTTTCTATTGTTTCAAGGGAGGAGTCACATAGAAACTCCCTTGGAGGTTCTAAAAAGGGTCAATCAGTAGGTTTTTTTGCTAAAACTAGTCAACCTTCTGATCTTAATAAGAAGGTTGACAAAACTATAGGTACAACTCTTAAATGTACACATTGTAATAAGCCAGGACATTCAGCTGAAAAATGTTTTCAGCTGATAGGTTATCCACCATGGGCTAAGGCTAGAGGTATGCAAAATAGGAAATCTACTGTGAATAATGTTACTTGTGATAGACCTGATGTTCAGTTGTCTTCTTTGACTAGTGAGCAAGTATCTAAACTCTTGAGTTTAATTTCTGATAAGAGTATGGATCCTCCTCAAAGTCATAATGTATCAGGTAGTATGTTTAGTCACCCTTTTTGCTCTAATGTGTCTGTTAAACCTGTTTTCTGCTTTAATGTAAATAATAAAAGGATAAGGATGGGTTGGATAATAGACTCTGGTGCAAATCAACATATGGTTACTAGTGAACATGACCTATCTGATTACATTGATGTTTCTGATTTAAACATTCAAGTCAAGCATCCTAATGGTACAAATGCTTTAGTTACTAAAATTGGAACCTTAAAACTAAGTAACAATGTTGTGTTACAAGATGTCTTTGTTGTTCCTGAATATTGTGTGAATTTAATTTCAGTTCATAAGTTAGTGAAAGATAATCACTTGTATGTTGGTTTTGACGAACATAATTGTTATATTCAGGATTTGTCAACAAAGAAAACCCTGGTGACTGGTAGTCAACTTGAGGGTCTGTATTTCTGTGGTGGATCATATGTGTGTAATAAGGTTGGTATTACAAATAGGCATTTTGATCTTTGGCATGCTAGGCTAGGTCACCCGGCTGATGTTGTTATTCATAAACTAGAATCCATAATAGGTACTGTTGGTCCTAAGGATTCTGAGTTGCCTTGTGATGTTTGTCACAAAGCAAAACAACACAGAGAGCCTTTTCCATTGAGTGATCACAAGTCCTCAGGAATTGGTGACCTTGTCCATTTAGATGTTTGGGGACCTTATAAGGTACCTAGTAGGGAGGGGTTTAAATACTTCCTAACTATAGTTGATGACTATTCTAGGGCTGTTTGGGTCTGTCTAATGAAGCACAAGTCTGAAGTTTTTGACAATATACAAGAATTTGTTAACATAGTTAAAACCCAGTTTGGAAAAAACATTAAGTGTTTTCGAAGTGATAATGGGTCAGAATTTGTTAACCATAAAATGTCTAGTTATGTTAAAAACCTGGGTATTTTTCACCAAACATCTTGTGCTTACACACCCCAACAGAATGGGATAGCTGAAAGGAAGCATAGGCATTTGTTGAATGTTACTAGGTCCTTATTATTTCAAAGTAATTTACCTGTTAGGTTTTGGTCAGAATGTGTTTTGACTGCTGCTTACTTAATCAATAGGACCCCTTCTTCAGTTTTGGATGGCAAGACCCCTTATGAGCTTATGTTTGGATTTGAACCCTTCCTAGGACACTTAAAAGTTTTTGGATGTTTGTGTTTTTCTACCATACTAAATGAGTCTAATAAACTAAATGAAAGGGCTGAAAAATGTGTGTTCATTGGATACTCCAATGAGAAAAAGGGATATAAGGTCTATAGTCTAGAGTCTAAAACTATTTCATACTCTAGAGATGTAAAATTTTATGAGACAATATTTCCCTTTAAGGATGAAACTGTTTTTCAGAAATTTAATGATAATAACATTCTTAATGTAGACTCATTAAACTTTTTTAATAGTTATGAAAATGAAACTCAAACATCTGAAAACCCTGAAGAGCCCAATGATGAGGGAAGGGGCTCAGGTATAATTGAATCAGGGACACATGTTGAACAGCAGTCCACTTTGGTCAATGATAGGACAAGTGATTCTCTGGAATCACAAAGTTCTGATATTGATAAAAGTCAGGATAAGGCTGTCCATGTGAGGACTGAAGGTGAAAACACTTCCAGTTCTGAGGGCAATGATTCAAATTTACAAAGTGTCAGAAGAAGCACTAGGGGGTCTTCTATTCCTAGGAAACTTGATGACTTTGTCATAGAAGGAAAGGTTAAGTATGGAATAGAAAGATCAGTCAACTATGCAAATCTGACCTGTGAAAATAGGGCATTTGCTAGTATTTTAAACAAAACTGTTGAACCCAAAACTTATAAACAAGCTATGCATGATCCTAATTGGATTAGTGCAATGAATGATGAAATCGAAGCCTTAAACAGAAATAATACTTGGTCTTTAGTAGATCTTCCTAAAGGAAGAAGTTTAGTGGGATGCAAGTGGATCTATAAAATCAAGTATAAATCTAGTGGTGAAATAGAAAGGTTTAAGGCTAGGCTTGTTGCTAAGGGTTACAGTCAAAAGGAGGGTGTTGATTTTGATGAAACATTCTCTCCTGTTGTCAAGTTTGTTACTGTTAAAACAGTAATGTCTATAGCTGTTCAGAATAGTTGGAAGATGTTCCAACTTGACATTAATAATGCCTTTCTTTATGGTGATCTTAATGAAGATGTCTATATGAGTTTGCCTGAAGGATATTATTCTGAGGGTGAAACTAAAGTTTGTAAGTTGAATAAGTCTTTGTATGGGCTAAAACAAGCCCCTAGAATGTGGAATGAAAAGCTAGTTAGTGTTTTAACTAGTCTTGGATTTTCTCAAAGTAGATGTGATTATTCTCTGTTTATTAGAATATCTAAGTCTACTACTGTTTTATTACTTGTTTATGTGGATGATATTGTTTTAACTGGTGATAGTATAACTGAAATAGCTGAAGTAAAATTGTGTCTGAAAGAAAAGTTCCTAATAAAGGACCTAGGAGAGTTAAAGTATTTTCTAGGTCTTGAGGTTGTTTCCTTAAATGACAGTTTATGCTTGTCTCAAAGGAAATACTGTATGGACTTGTTAGCAGAGTATGGCATGCTAGGATGCAAACCTGTTAACAATCCATTGGAACCCAATCATATCTTAACAAATGCTTGTAATGATCACCCTGAAAAACTAGCTAATATAACTGGTTATCAGCAGTTAATAGGAAAATTAATATATCTGTCCCACACAAGGCCAGATATTTCCTATGCTGTACATTATTTAAGCCAGTTTATGCATAGTCCTTCAGAGGCTCATTCTAGAATAGCTTTGAGACTGTTAAGATATTTAAAGTTGGCTCCAGGAAAGGGAATTTCTTTTAGGAAAAGTTCACAATTTAATCTTGTTGCTTATTCAGACTCTGATTGGGCCAAGTGTACAATCACCAGAAAATCAGTGACTGGTTTCTGTGTGTTTCTAGGAGATTCTCTTATATCCTGGAAAAGTAAGAAACAGTCTACAATTGCTAGATCATCTGCTGAGGCAGAATTCAGAGCAATGTGTGCTGTAGCATGTGAGGTTTTGTGGCTTAAAAATCTGTTTTCAGAATTAAACATTCAGGTGTCACTACCTGTTAAACTGTTTTGTGATAACAGTGCTGCTTTGTCTATTGCCTCTAATCCTGTATTTTTCGATAAAACAAAGCACTTTGAGTTAGACTTATTTTTTCTAAGGGACTTGATCACTAAAGGTGTTATACAAACTGAAAAAATTGGTTCAGATCAGCAAGTTGCTGATATTATGACAAAAGGACTTGGTGTTAATGGTCATGAACAAATGTGTCAAATGTTGAAAATGCAAGATCCCTTTGGTTGTTAAATTGTGGGGGGGTGTTGAAATGATAATATTAGTGATCAATTTAACACCAAATGGGTTAACATTAAATGGGTCATTATAATCTTTTAATCATATTGTTTGAATATTTTGCATGAGTGTATTTGCAGGACTGGATTGTGGATTGGTAGATATGGGCTGTTGATTAAAGTTGATCCAGTATGGAGAGTCCAGAAGGTTGCGGCCCAGTTGATATGAAGTTCAAGTTATGAAGTTCAAGTGCCACAGTTCAAGTCAGTTTATATGAACTGGTTCATTCCTGATGATTAAAGTTTGTTATGTCTCAACGGCTTAGATTACTTTGTGCTTTCTGTCTACGGCTGTGATCGAGTGCACACGGATCCCCAGGAGCTCGTTGGCTATTGTGTATATAAACACTCTTTCGAGAAGAGTTTCATTGATTCATTCTTTTGATCAGTATTCACTCTCTCATATTTTGTACTTCGTCTCTCTCGTTCATCTAGGGTTAGATAGTGATCTGAGAACATCTTGTTCCAGATCTTAGTTTGTTCGTCTTCCTTTGTTTTAGATGGTTGTGGTCTTATGACCAGAGAGTTGTAGAGGTAGAGAGATTGTGTTAGGGTTTGATCGTTTTGTATTTGGGTGTAAACTTGTTTTGGTTTGGGATAATAAAAGTATTATGAGTTTGATATCATGTTTTTGACAGAACCTGGCGTGGGGTAGGTGGAGCGGAGTTTTCCACTAGCATGGACGCAAAGATGAGGCTGAAGTAGACGGTTATGGTTGGTTGATGGATTATGGATGATTGTGGCTGGTTGTTGGATTGAAAAAAAATAATAAATAAATAAAAACCATTCCACACCACTTTCTCACGCCACCACCACCCCGTGATTTTTTTTGGGCTTGGAGGGGAATTTTCCGGGTGCTAACGTGGATGCCAACATGTCGCTTGATACCCCTTCACCTCATGATCACACCCTATAATTTTAGGGTATTCAAATGGACTATTGTGGTTAGAGATGGATACTAACTAAATGTATGATGGGCATGTTCCCACCATACTACCGGCCAATAGCAATAATGTTTTCATTTTATACATCAAAAGTCGCTCCATTAGTCCATCAAACGCAATAATTTGGAAGTAAAATCACAACTTGAATACATGTAAAGTAATAAAATAGTTATATCTTTCAAAACCAATGTAGTGATATAATCGATTAACATATTGATTACACATGGCAGACTTTGAGATTTCAAATGCCCTTCTCACTAGTACAAAATAAGGGGTGAGATAACGTATAAAGGGGTCCTATCGTACGAAACCCCAAATTCAAATTACACTAAGTATAAAATTAAAATTACGCATATATAAAATTCACCTACAAAGGAACCAAAAAATAAGCATGCTAATGTGTGTTTTTTAGTAAGTTGTTAAAAGTTAATTCAATGGCGTCTAAAATTTGATGTTCTTAAGGCCAACGAAAGGTGGGGATTTACCAAAATACTATCTAAGTTATAAATTTATAACAAACAATTTTTGCTTAATATTCTAAAACACACTATAGGCAAGTGTAAATATCAGGTGTAGTATAGATTTGAGCAAGTACTGAGTATCGAATCCAAAGACACGATTTTTATTACTCAGCTTTTATATTATTAAAATGTTTTTACGTTGCTTTTGAAGATTTTAAAAAGAAAAATAAAAGAGAGATTTAAACCGTAAGAAGTAACAATATCAAAACAAAGGTGTTGATTCATGATCCGACTTCACTTGGTATGAGACAATAGCAAATCTTTATTTAAGTGGTGTGTGTGTAAAAACTAAGCCTTACGCATTAATCTTTAGACGTTGTGTGTTAATGAAGGTCTCTCCTCCCGGTGAGCTCACTTCTCAATTTTGTGTGGAAATCATGGTGATGGTTGTATGGAGATTTCTTGGAGATTTGAATTATTGTGGTGGTTTCTCTCTAAGCCTAAGTGTTTATGGAGTAATCCCAAGTTCCAAAGGTCGCTTTCAATAGCCAAAGAGGTAGAACCTTCGTGAGAGAAAGTGTAGGATGGATAGAATGGGATGCCAAAATGAGAGGAAGATGCCTCTATTTATAAGTTGCATGGCAGTCCCTGCACCCCCTGCAAAACATCTAGAGGCAGTGCAGATGTCGAATGGCCACGTGGCAAAACTATCTGTCAGTCTTGTCGGATCTGGAACCTTCTAAGGCTTGCTGACTTAGCGCACGGCCATGCAGTAGGGTTTGATGGATCGAAAAGAATTGAGTATGAGCCCCACCGATTTGAGAACCAAGCTTCGCCACTGAAAACAAATATACCTCTCATCAACAAATTAAAAAACTAGTGTTGGTCAATTGGATGGAAATATTAACAAATAATATTCCTCATGTATCATGTTGCAAAACAAAATAAAGTAAAACCTTTTTGGATGGAACGGATAAATCTGGCCAAACCTCAATAATGATTTTAGCTGCTAATTCTTTAAAACGTGCAAACACCGACACACAGAGAGGGGTTGCTTGGAGGGAACAACGGGCATGAGAAGAGAAAAAGATATGTTGGGCATATGGGGATTCCCCCAATCCATTGAAGTTGACCGTTAGACAATGTGTAATAGTAAGTGAAAATTTCAAGCCCTATGGGGCATTAATTGACATGTGGCATGTGAGGTCATTAAGGAATTCAAATTAGGATGGGGTATAGTGGTAGGGTGAAAAAATTTAAGTCATTCCAATCATTGGGGCTTGCATATCATTGGTCCATCAAAAAAGCTTCCCATCTAATAAAAAAACGTCGTGGAAATTTTGATGGGGGGCATGAAGTTTGACTCGTACAAATAATTTGCTCCTGACAAGTGGCAAATGCCCGCTCAATCACAATGGGTATACAATACACAACACTACCTAACTTCAGACCCGAAACCCGGCACCCGAAACCCGGCACTGGAAAAAATCCCACAAGAAAAAAAAATATCAGTTCATCATCCATATAGGTGCAATGTAAAGCGAAAAGAAAAAAAATGTGTGCTTATGTGGCAGCACTTTTTATTGTGTGCTGATGTGGCAGCATTTTTGATGGTTAGCCCTAATGAAACTCCTCCACATCACCCTGTCAGGGGTTTGAAGGGTGAAAAAAAGTGTGTCCTTGTAATGTCATGTGAACTATTTTTTTTAAATGAAACCCCAACAAAATCCATAGGTACCATAGTAAGAACTAAGTAGCGTTCGTTTCACAGGAATGAAATGGAATTCAGAAGAAATTGGAATGTGTATTCGGCTTCTTATATTGTTTGTTACAACAAAAAAGGAATTGTAATTGAACAGTAACATATGGAAGGGAACTCATTTCAATTCCATCGAGATTTCATTCTATTTTATGAAACGAACACATTAAAATTCCAAATCAAATTATGGTTCTCACGCGAATTCCAATTTTAATTCCTTTGCAAACGAATGCTACTTAAGGGTTTGATCATTCATATGACCGTAAGATTTAATTATAGTAATAAAAACATTAAAAATGGTATTACTATTTTGCCTTTTTTAGCAAGTGTAGTAAAACTGGACCGACTTTGGCCCAACACAAACAAATTAGCATACTGGGCGGAATTTAGCCCAATTGGGTGTAAATGATTATAATCTTGTAAGCTGTAAACAAAGAAAAAAAAATACTGACCGGGCCGTATAGACAAGTGTTGCGATCTTTCGGGCTTGTAAATATTACAAATCACAATTAGTATTCAGCCTCTTTACTACATTTAACATGTACTTCTAAGGGGCCGTTTGATTGATTAAGTTCTAAATCATTAAAATGTTTAAATAGTTAAGAGGCTCTGAATGATTAAGTGCTGAATGGTTTAGCTATGTACTTTCTGAATGGTTCAGCTCTTAACCATTTCATTCAGAGCCTTTTTTAAGTTAAAACAAACAGTCTGAATGCTGAAGCTGAATGATTCAGAGCCTCGTTAAGAGACTATCAAACATGCCCTAAGTTGATGTAACATACTAACAAGAAAAATAATTAAAAAAATAAAATAAAATAAATATCTGGTCCGCATTAAAACTTGTGGGAGTTAGCCATAGTTTTACGCTCGGTTCAATTATCGAGTGGGACTTGACACTGATCATCATTTCGCCACTAATAGACTAGATTACCACTAATGATCAGTAGCAACTTGTTGATTACAGTTTATTTTGAAGATTGATGTTATTGCAACTTTTTTTATCCATGCAGTTCTATTGAATTTCTAATGAAACAAACAAAATTCAAAGTGATCCATGTAATGTGACCCTAGTCAGAGGTGTTACCCCTTTAGTCTTTAAGTAAACCTTGATTGCCCGGAAACAGTTTGATGACACTAAAATCACTTAAAAATTCTCCATCAACCAAAAATATATCTAAAATATCTTACAGACAAGGTAATGTAATGTATAAAAGAGAATCCTATATAGTAATAAACATTTTTCAACTTTATTTCTTATTTCTCGTTAACTTTTTTCTTAGTTATGCATTATGAACGTGTTTTTTTTTTTTTTTTTTTTTAAATGCATTATGAACGTGTATAAAAAATAAATATTAGTTAAAAAAAAAGAAAGATATTATTTATGTAATTAAGTCATCCGAAACTTACCTTTGGGAGTACACAAAGTCAACGGGTTGAGTAAGGTGAAGAAAAAAGCGCTGCAAGTTATCGTTCTAGCTACATGTTGGATGATTTGGAAAGGAAGAAACGACAAGATCTTCAATGGCGCTAGAGTCAATCTTGAACGATTATTGAGCGATATTAAGTCATTAGCCTTCCTATGGTTAAAGGCGCGGGCAAAAAACGTTGCTTGGGATTGGGAAAAATGGAAAGTTTTTGATGTATAATTGTTAAGGGGTTAGGTTATGTTGTTCTATTGAGCGTCTTGCTGATAGAATGATTGTAAATATTTGGGCGTTTTAATGAAATGAAGTTTGCCGTTCAAAAAAATAGTCATATCTCGTTATAGTCAAGATTAACCTTTTTTTTAACGGCTGCTTTTATCAATCATATATTTAAAAGGTTAAATTAAGTGGGGTACAAATGGGACATATCATAATGGACCATAAATGTATGTTCTTGGAACTTAGAACTAGAAGGCTAGTGTATCATGATATCGTCCTTCTCTGACTTTTGTACAAATTACCACCCATCAAAGTTATGTACGTCGGTATAACCAGTTGATGAGCTTTTTTTGTGTTATCTTTTAACTGTGGATATAACTTGTATTAAAAGACTGGAATACGACTTGTATAATTGCATATAATCAACTTGAATACGACTCGTATAATTGCATTAAAAGAAGTAAACTACGACCCAAACATGATTAAATCATGATAAAGCATTATAGGGGTGCAACTAGTTATCTAAACATGTTGACGGTTTGAAAATGACTTATACTATTGCCTTACTCTTCTTTTCCTTCGGCGAGGATACCTAAGTTCCAATCATTTGAGAAAAGTCGGCATTTTGAGTTGAAAGGGAATGCTTCTAATATGAATGGACTCTTTGCCTTGGCGAAAGAACATCCTTGGTTTACTAATAACCACTTCGAGAAACACCTATTTAAAGTCAAATGCCACATCTAACTCAACAGCTAGCTCCTTCCTGTTAGAACTCTACTTTCATTCTTCTGGCATTTCTAGGGCTTCCCTGGTGGCATCTTTACTCATGACAAACTCAAGCAGCAAGTCTTCATCGCTGTCACAGGCTACGACTTTACAGTCCTACACCACTGCATTAGTTCCGTTGTCCTTTGTGAACCTGAAATCATTGTAGATCGGTCTCTTTTATAGTTCAACAGGTAGTCGGGCATGGGTTCATTTTTTTCTTTAAAAAAAACAAAGAGAACAGCGAAGGTACCTTTCCTCGCTACCATCTTATTTTATAGACCGGTTACTCTCTTTTTTTCTTAAAAAACTTGCGCTAAATAAAAAAGGAAGCTATAAATTCTGAATTCTGATCACCAGAACTTCTATGTTCTCTTTGATTTCGCTCCTGCTTAGAAGAAACTTGAAAGTTATAAAAAAAATAAAAAAGCAACCTAAAGACTAAAATACTACTAACCCAAATGAATTTGTTCTTTAAATTGTCTTTCGATCAACTTAGGCTCAAAAAAAAGTTTAAAAACCACACTTGTTAAAAAGATACATTGGTCTTTTATGATAATTCTCTAATTCAATTACTTTAAATGGGTCACCTATATTGGGCTGATTATCTCTGATGTATTTTAGCCCAACATGTATTATATTGGGCCGGTTATATAATAAGGTTTATTGCCATTGGTCTTTGACCTGACATTTGACCTGGTTCAACATTGAGGTCATAATATTGTTTCGAAAGTTGTTGAGTTTGTTTCTCAGGGTTTAATATCAGCCGTTGATTGGATCTCTTGTGCACCGTTGGATTGGCATCTTCGAAGCTTCTGGTGTGTGCTATATAAAGCACAGTAGCTGGCTCATATCATTCATTCTGTCATTTTCTTCTTTGTTGTCTCTCTCGTTGTTCAGGGTTTTCTCTGTTAAGTCTTTTGTAAGTCTGTTTAGTTATTTCTTTGTATTTGTTCATTCAGTCTTGATCTGCTGATCTAAATAATCAGTAGATCTTCGACAGACTTTGTATTGTGTTAATCTCAGTGTTTTGCTGAGATTACTTTGGGTATTTGGTGGGCACAATTTTGGGTTGGGTTAATAAGAGCTTTGTCACCGTTTTGTCGCCTATATCCTTTGTGTTTGGTTATGAGTTCATGTTGGCTCACTTGTTCTTGATTGTTTACTATTTGTTAAAAACCAAGAGTGATGTGTTTGAAAATTTGGTTAATTTTTATGAGTTAATTAAAACTCAGTTTTCTAAAAATATTAAAGTTTTTAGGAGTGATAATGGAACTGAGTTTATAAACAGACAAATGAATGAGTTTATAATAGAAAAGGTATTTTGCATCAAACATCTTGTGCTTACACTCCACAACAAAATGGTGTTGTGGAGAGAAAGCATAGGCATCTTTTAAATACAGCCAGGGCACTTCTGTTCCAAAGTAATGTTCCCCTTAGGTTCTGGTCTGATTGTGTGCTTACTGCTGCTTATCTTATTAACAGGATACCTTCGTCTGTTTTAAATGGTAAGAGTCCCTATTAATTAGTGCATTGGTTCCCCCCTGAGCTTGGTCACTTAAAGAATTTTGGTTGTTTATGTTTTAAAACTGTGCTAGATGGTCCTGATAAACTGTCTAGTATAGCAAATAAAAGTGTTTTAATTGGATATTCTTTTGTCAAAAAGGGCTATAAACTGTATTGTTTAGAAACTAAAAAGGAAGAGTTTTCAAGGGATGTTAAATTCTATGAAAACATCTATCCTTTTAAAACTGAACATAAAGAAAATGTTTTTGAAAATCTTAATCACTTAAATTTTTTTAACTGTTTTGAAAATGAAAATTCTCTAAGTGACAAACAAAATAAAACTTTTTCAAACCTTCCCAATGATGAAGGGGACCCAATTAGTACTCATGATCACTCACCCAGGGAGCAACCAGTTGACTCTCCCAGGGCTGCTAGTGATGTAGATCATGGTTTAGACCATGATCATCAACCTAGTAGTACAGTAGGTAGAGATACTGAAGGCTCAGGGTTAGAGGGATCAAATGATGAGAATAGGACTCCTGAGGGAAGTAGGCCTATTAAGCAGTCTAGTAAAGAGTCTGTTTTGCCTAAAAAGTTTAGTGACTATATTATAGAAGGTAAGGTTAAGTATGGAGTAGAGAAGGTTGTTAACTACTCTAACTTATCCTTTGAATATCTGTGTTTTGTGTCTAATGTGAATAAGTCTCTTGAACCTACATCTTATTATCATGCTTCTAAAGATCCTAAATGGGTTGAAGCCATGAATAATGAGATGGAAGCCTTATACAGGAACAACACCTGGGTTGTTACTGATTTACCTCCTGGTAGAAAAGCCATTGGCTGTAAGTGGGTTTATAAAGTTAAATATAAATCCAATGGGGAGGTAGAAAGGTATAAGGCTAGGTTGGTTGCCAAGGGATATAATCAAAGAGAAGGAGTTGATTTTGGAGAAACCTTTTCTCCTGTTGTTAAGATGGTAACTGTTAGAACTGTTATAAGTCTAGTTGTTCAGAATAATTGGACCCTGTTTCAACTTGACATTAATAATGCTTTTTTTATATGGGTCTATTACTGAAGATGTTTATATGCAGTTACCAGAAGGTTATTCTTCTGGTAATGAGTCAAAGGTGTGTAAGTTAGTTAAAGCTTTGTATGGGTTGAAACAGGCCCCCAGAAAATGGAATGGGAAATTAGTAAATGTCTTGAAGAACATAGGGTTTGTTCAAAGTGTGTGACTATTCTATGTTTGTTAAATCTCATGATGGTTTGTTTATAGTTTTGCTTGTTTATGTAGATGATATTGTGATTACTGGAAATAGTGAGGCTGAGATTAACAATGTTAAGAAAATGTTAAAAGAAAGTTTTCAGATAAAAGACTTAGGAAAATTGAAGTATTTTCTTGGAATTAAAGTGTTATATTCTGCAAGTGGTATATGTTTAAATCAAAGAAAATATTGTTTAGTTCTTTTGAGTGAGTTTAGGTATCTTGGTTGCAAACCCATTAGTGTCCCTATAGAACAAAATTATGCTATAACAGTTAAGAATAGCAAGAATGATGAACCAGTTGAAGATGTTACTGGTTATCAGAAACTTATAGAAAATTGATCTATCTCTCTTTAACTCGACCTGATATTAGATATGCAGTGCTGTTTTTGAGTCAGTTTATGCATAAACCAACTCAAAATACACTAAAAATAGCTTTGAGGTTGCTTAGATATCTAAAGCAATCTCCAGGAAAAGGCTTAATGTTTAAAAGAGGGAATGATGTAGCCTTATCAGCATATTCTGATGCTGACTGGGCTAAATGTTTGTCAACCAGGAAGTCTGTGACTGGTTTTTGTGTGTTTATTGGTGGAAATCTAGTTTCTTAGAAAAGCAAGAAACAAAACACAGTTGCTCGGTCTTCAGCAGAAGCTGAATATAGAGCAATGAGTTCTACAGTTTGTGAACTAATTTGGATTTCTAATGTTTTAAAAGAATTAGGAATCCAAAGTGAGTTGCCAGTGAAATTATTTTGTGATAGTAAGTCTGCAATATCTATTGTAGAAAATCCTGTATTCCATGATCGAACAAAACATTTTGAACTTGATTTACATTTCCTTAGGGAAAAAATAAGTTCAGGTTTTGTTCAAGCTGTTAAGGTTAGTTCAGATCAGCAAGTTGCTGATATCTTTACAAAAGGATTGTATGCTTCTCAGCATGAAAATTTATGCTCAAAACTTGGTTTAACTGATATGTTTAGTAATTGAATTAAGGGGGGATGTTAAAAAGATACATTGGTCTTTTATGATAATTCTCTAATTCAATTACTTTAAATGGGTCACCTATATTGGGCTGATTATCTCTGATGTATTTTAGCCCAACATGTATTATATTGGGCCGATTATAATAAGGTTTATTGCCATTGGTCTTTGACCTGGTTCAACATTGAGGTCATAATATTGTTTCGAAAGTTGTTGAGTTTGTTTCTCAGGGTTTAATATCAGCCGTTGATTGGATCTCTTGTGCACCATTGGATTGGCATCTTCAAAGCTTCTGGTGTGTGCTATATAAAGCACAGTAGCTGGCTCATATCATTCATTCTGTCATTTTCTTCTTTGTTGTCTCTCTCGTTGTTTAGGGTTTTCTCTGTTAAGTCTTTTGTAAGTCTGTTTAGTTATTTCTTTGTATTTGTTCATTCAGTCTTGATATGCTGATCTAAATAATCAGCAGATCTTCGACAGACTTTGTATTGTGTTAATCTCAGTGTTTTGCTGAGATTACTTTGGGTATTTGGTGGACGCTATTTTGGGTTGGGTTAATAAGAGCTTTGTCACCGTTTTGTCGCTTATATCCTTTGTGTTTGGTTATGAGTTCATGTTGGCTCACTTGTTCTTGATTATTTACTATTCAAACCCTAAATTTCTACAACACTTAACACAATTATACAACAAAGGAGAAACCTGATTTACCACGAATCGATAAATTCGTTTGTGTTATTGAGTGTTGTATTATCGTTAAATGAAATGAACTCGTAAAGTTTAATTTACTCTCACTGACATAAGTTTAAGTGATTTACATGTTTTATATTTAAACTTGTGTAGTTCATTTTATTTCTAGTCATAAATCTATTTTCCCTCTAAAAAATAATCATGGAATTTTTTTTTCAATACTTGTTTTTTTAACGACAAATTTGGATTACTGACGGAAAACCCCTCTTTGTGGGAATTGAACTAGGACCAAATGGTCCTTAAGCCTTATCTCATCATTAAGATGTCACTAGGCTATAATGTCACAGGACTCGATACTTGTTACACATCAATCAGATTTAAAAATAAAACAATTAAGATGCAATTTATAATTAACATTATGATTATTTTCTTCACAACAAACTTCTTTAATATTGTCATCCGTGTGTCTTGAACTTAAAACTTTCAAATCTAAGTGTTGTAAAAGTTATGTCTTTGTTAATTGGCTACTAACAACCCCATTGGTATCATTTTAGCTATATAATAATTAATAAACTATCAATTTAAAAACAAAAAACAATTAAAAAGGTCATTTTCAAAGCCCACCCGACAATATTCATATTCATATTGGAAAGTATTGATGTGAATTAAGAATTGATGTTGAACCCTATATATATGATGTCGACTTCCCATCTACCTTTCCATCGACCCACCTTCATTCATCCCCCATGCATATTTAATTTAATATTTTTATTTCTTAACTAGATATATCATTACACTTAAATTAATACATACTTTAATGTAAAGAATTATATGATAGACATCTATATAATATTAAATTTCTTTTTATTGTTTTAAAAACACCAATTGTTTTCATGATTTGTGCCGGCTGACGTTTAGTCGTTTTTATTAAGAGTATGTGTAGTGGGCTTGAAATTTAAGCGTCACTATAGGGTATTGTGTGATATGTAACAAAAAAACCATGAAACATACTTAAAAAACAATACTAAAGTTCATCGCTTTCGTCGAACTCGTCGTCGTCATCTCCGTTGGCATAATTTCTAATGATCTTCTCCACACCATTCTGAAACCGAACTCTACTGCGTATGATGCATGGACTGCCATTGAAAACATATTCCAAGATACCAAGAGTTCTCGTACTATACATCTCCTCCACAAGTTCTCCAACACCCGCTTGCAGGATTCTCCAGTGTGTGCGCTTATTGTCAAGAACTGAAGGTATAAGCCGACCAACTTGCCAACGTTGATTTTCCCGTGGACAACGGTGGGCCAGTCTTGCAACTGATTGCTGGTTTAAATGACCAATACCAGGGCATTGCAAAATAGTCGGCACAGCCTTTAACATCACCACCTCTCGCATACCCACCAACCCGGAAAACCAAACAGACTACTCTGATATATAGATAGCTCTCAGATTGTCGCAATAGATGAGTGTGGCCACTAAGTGGGTGATGCTGGATGCAACTTGAGAAGGAGATTCCTTAACCAATAAATTCTGGTGGCCGCATTAGTCACCCCATGATATTCTGCTTCTGCACTAGAACGAGACACAGTGTTTTGATACCATGAAAGTTTAGGATCCTTGATCCTCCTCTGTGTTGTTAATTGGTATATATAATTACAATGAGATCAACTATTTTAGGAGATAATTATAACATATTTGCCTAATTATAGGGAAGAGATATTTTCTAAATATACTTAAATATACAATGCTATTAATCCTCACCCAAATCTTAAGGTCATAATTAGGGTTTTAAGGTTATGTATTTAATTGTTTGGATTTGTACTTTCTAACTTAACATCATTTAGGGTCTATGTTGATTGCTCTTGTTTGTTTGTTCGTTAGGTGTTTAGCGATTTAATCTTAAAGAAGTAAACTCCATTGGTATCAGATCTCTGTTATAAATGCTGAGTCGGATTCTTTGTGGAACTCGAAAAGTTCATGGTCATGTCATGTTACTCTTTGAACCATTTTTCTATACAATGATACACCAACCCCTCTTATTCCTCTTAACCGCTTGCATATAAGGGTGGTCGGAATTCATCCCAATGAAGACGTCACGAGTACCCCGCCACATCAATCACCCGACCATTGCTGCTGGAACCTGGGGGTGCTACCCGACAGGTACCTGGAACACACACACATCTCTCTGCAACACACACCCACTACCCGCCTCGGCTTGTACCACCCGAGAATCATACCCGCTACCCCCTACTCGAAGAGGGGCAGCGGTGAGCCATACAAAGCATTGTTACATACTCTTTCTAGCCTTTGTTGTCAACCACAACATTAAGGTGTATCAAATGAATATCGAGTGTGCTTTCCTTTGTGGCAAAATTCAGGAAGAGGTATATGTATGTCAACCACCTGGGTTTGAAGACACTTTTCATCCAGATCATGTCTACAAGCTCAGCAAAGCTTTGTATGGCTTGAAACAAGCACCAAAATGAAACTCTCTTACTTTTCTTTTATCCATAGGCTTTACTAGAGGTAAAATTGATAAAACTGTGTTTTTAAAATGAAAAGAAAAAGATTTAATGATTGTTAAAAATTAAAAAACCACCTTAACAAAGGTGAATGTCATTTAGAAAGTTATTACATATGTGATTTGTGAATTGGTAGTACACATCCGATTCCAATACAAAGAAGAAAAGGGGGAAATAACATGTGGACCGTGGGGTGTTTTCTTCTTGCATTTGGTGGGGAGTGTGGGGTAATTGGTGATGTAGATACTTAACACGTCTTTTGACTATATAGAAAGTTTTGCTTTATATTTTTCACATTTTTAGTAATTATAATAATGTTATTTTATATTCTTTTTTTAAGTTAATATATAACTACGATGTAAATATATTTTATAGTTGAACGTGGCTAATAAATCATACATGTACTCTATATTTGTAAAATTAATTAAACTTGCTTGTTCCAGAATCATTCGTTCATAAACACAAAAATATATATAAAGTAGTTTATTCTTTAGAGCCTTTCGAGATACACAAATCTAATATGAAGTTAAAAAATGTGTACCATAAAAAGAATATGCCGTTTTTTTTCAGATATATATTTTTTTTTTGAAAAGGATCAACACTCGATATCTCATAAAGCTTCTAATTCAACGCCTGCACTTCTTACTCGAATGAAGTTTTTGTACAATTTTGTCATTTTCACAAGACACTCTAAAACTGCTATGTGAACCTGAAAAAAAACAACCAAATTGATATCAAATAATATGCCATGATAATCGATCACCTTGGGTGACACCGAATAAAACGATATTTTTAAAAAACTGACTAAATTCATGAATATATATGTACTTTGTTGGTTCATATATGTAATAGTAGACCAAAAACATTTCTAATATCTTAACATAACTACTGACTTGCTTAGACATAATTAATCAAGAATATAAACATAAACACAGTGAATATTTGTATAAAGCCATCATGGCCACAACCTCAACTTTAAATAAAAAAGGAAATATTTGCCAAATTAAAGTTGTATCACAAAGTGACAAAAACGGAAGCAAACATCTAAAAACCAACTTAAATAAATTTGAATTTCGATAAATTAAGTCAAAGCATAATATTATGGTATAAAAAGAAGCTCCACTTGGTATTTTTTTTTCAGTTCTCTAAATATATAAATAATATAAAACATATGAGCAATCGAAAATAAATTGACTTTTTGAGTCCAAAATATGATTTAACATAAAAACACACAAATGGCAGCTCAGAAAAACACAATAGACAGTACCAAAAAAAATACCGTATTCGGATAAAAACACAATCTGCAGAAAAAAAAAACACAATGATCAGAACCGAAAGACACATTGAACGGGACAAAAAAAACACAATGAACGGATGAAAATAACACAATGGACATGCGAAATAACATGTATTTTTTTCTGCTGCAGATTTGTGTTTTTTTTTCTTTACTGGGCATTGTGTGTTTTTTCTACATAAACAAAAACCCACTAAAAAGTCTTTTTTATAGAACTATGGTACTTGTTGGAAAGATAATAAAACGCTCGTTAATTTGGTGTAATTTGTTTTAATAAAAATGTGATATAAAAAAGTTATTAACGTTTAAAAATCGTGTGGGAAAGTACATGTGCCATGCACATGAATACATATCCATGAACGTGAAACTGAAAGAAATAAAATCTCACCATTAGACATGAAATAAGGACAGGAAAACCATTAGTGAACACCATTTTAAACCGAAAACCCCTAAATTATAGATGACTAAGCCAATAAATGCTAATAAACGGAAAAGAAACAATAAATGGCAGGACACCATAAGGCTAGAATTCAAACAACAACGAATCACAAAAGCGAATTAGGACTTGAAATCTTGCTATGGCTGTTCGTTCAACCAAGATCCGGAGACAAAACGGGAAAGATGAAGTGTAAGGTCGGACTACTTTTGTCCATCGAATCTTTACAATCCTTAAAATCGGTAGGGAACATGGCCAGAGAGATCAGTGCGAATGAAAAAAAAGAAGAAAACAGTGTTTGTGTGTCGTAGATGAAGAAAGGAGAAGGCTAGAAGGTGACATAAAACCACCCACGTTACTTATTAATATATAAATAATATAATAATAAATAGTCCATCTTAAATTTGTTCATAAACTTAAAAAACCAACCATAGCGTCTAAACCGAAACAAGTTGGCCAATTTGGCTTGTTTAAGATCCAATCAGTTCAGTTTACGGTTCGAATTTCATGCTCTGACAAATTAATGATTCGATCCGGTTTGAAACATGGAATCAAACACGTAAGGCAAATCAACCTTTTAACCTTGTATTTTTTGATTGTTTAGAATGTATAGTTGTGTATACGTATTACAACAGTTATGAATTATGTTTATCGTTTTAATTATGTTTATCGTTGTGTAAAGTGGCCATGAGGAAGGTTGGTAAGGAAATGGCTAAGTATCTGCGGGACTTCCAATTTGGAGTGGGGACTCCTAATGGTGCAGAGGCGGTGCTCCACAGTGCGAACAAGTTCCTTAACTCATTCCATGAAGACGGTTCCTTGGCTATGCTCACTGTGGATTTTTCAAACGCGTTCAACATGATCGACCGCACTGCCCTTCTTCGAGAAGTTCTCCAGCATTGCCCGTCTATCTATTTGTGGGTCCAGTTCTTATATGCCCAGCCAGCTAGGTTGTATGTTGGTAATGATTGTATAGGGGCCACTACAGGGGTTCAGCAGGGGGACCCTCTAGGTCCCCTCCTTTTCGCCTTGGCATTACACCCTATGGTTCTCCGGGTGCAAGAAAATTGTAACCTTCCATTTCATGCGTGGTACCTTGATGATGGGACGATTATTGGTGATGCCACCGATGTTGCGAATGCCTTAAATATCATCCGGAATGAGGGGCCATCCCTGGGGCTTCAACTGAATATCAAAAAAACTGAGGTTTTCTGGCCGTCCTGTAATGGGGTGAAACTTAGCGACGGACTTTTCCCTAGTGGGATTGGTAGGCCAGAAAAGGGGGTGAAACTCCTTGGAGGGGCTGTTAGTCGGGACTCTTACTTTATACGGGAATTGGCAGGGCGGAGAGCCTCGCGCGCGGTTGATCTTATGAAACTTTTGCCCTGCCTTAGGGATCCCCAGAGTGAACTCCTCTTGCTCAGATCTTGTATGGGGGTCGCTAAGTTGCTTTTTGGCTTGCGAACCTGCCAACCCGCCATGATGGATGAAGCGGTATCGTGTTTTGACAAGGGTCTGCGGGGAGCCATCGAAGACATAGTGGTATGTGGGGGTCCGTTCTTTGGTGACCTACAGTGGCGACTGGCATCTTTACCGGTGCGTTTGGGAGGGTTAGGGCTCCTCTCAGCAAAGGATGTTGGGGTTTATGCGTTTGTAGCATCGCGAGCTCAATCTTGGAACCTCCAAGACCACATCTTAAGGAATAGCGGGGTTGTCGACATGGACTTAGACTATGCACAGGCCCTCAAAAGGATAAACGACTATCTCCCAGGTTTTGATACGGACGGTTTTTCTAACAAGGACACCGCCCCCCCAAAGCCTCAGAAAACTTTGGCGAATGCCCTTTTTGGCAAAATCGCACAGAGCCTGGGTGAATCTTTTGATCTGTCCCCCCGCCAAAAGGCTGTTATTGAATGTTTGCAAAGCCCCCATGCCCAAGATTTCCTGAATGTTATCCCAATCGAAGGTTTGGGCCAAACAATGTCTGGGGTTGAATACAGGGCGATTCTTAAATATCGTTTGGTGATCCCCATGTACCACGAAGATGAGGTCTGTCCGATTTGCCGTAAGGCATGCTTGGACGAATATGGGGAACACGCGGTTCACTGTAAGGAGTTGCCTGGCTTCAAATATAGGCATGACTGGGTCCGGGACGTTCTTTGAGACATTTTAAGAAGGGCTGGGATCTCAGCCAAGAAAGAGGCTCCTGTGAATTTCCTCTCGGACCCCACAGAAGGGAGATCCACCCTACGTCCAGCAGACTTGCTTGTCTTTGGGTGGGCCGGGGGGAAACACGCTTGTGTCGACTTAACAGGCGTATCTCCGCTGGTTGGTTTGAGGGATACCGGTTTTGTAGCAGGGCAAGCGGTGCGGAAAGCGGAGGCGAAGAAAGTTGAGAAGCATGCTAAAGCCTGTGAGGAGAACCAACACGTTTTCGTACCCCTGGCATTTGATACCTTTGGCGCTTTGGCACCGGAAGCCATCCGTTTCCTGACCAGAGTCCAACGGGTTATTCATAGCAGTGTCATGACTCCGGGGGGCAGGGGTTCGTTTTTAGTAGGCTAGGGTTTGCTGTCCAGAAAGGGGTGGCGGCGCAGCTTGTTGCCCGCCTGCCCGCTATCTTGATGTAATTTTTCGCGAATTTCTATGAATATATGGATTTTTGTTTTGAAAAAAAAAAATTTATAACAAATAAATTATTCAGAAAAAGTTGTTCGAGCAGTATCAAAACTGAACCGTTAAACCCTTATACTTACTTGTAAGACTATGCGTTGTGGCTCACCTCGAGCCAAGACTTTAACCTATAAGAAAAGACAACTAGACGTTGACGTGGCACTAGCTAAAGTGTCAATCCTGCTCACTTGACCCTATTGTGGCTCACCTTGAGCGATAGCTTTATCCAATTTTTTGTTTTTTTACTTTTAATGTTTTTTTATATTTTTTTTTGTTTTGACATTGCATAAATATTAAATTAACATTATATAAATATTAAAACAACATCACATAAATATTAAAAACGCGACTATTGTTAAAAGCGTGGTCTCATAGCTTTCCAAACCGCAACGCACGGGTAGTTATCATTGTGTATGGCACGGTACTCGTTACGGGCCTCCTCAATCGCCTCGTCTTCGTTTAAACCCTCATTGTCGTTCAAGGCACTTACGAGAAACCCCTCAAACACTGTGCACTTCGACCATAAAGGCGTAAATTTTCCATATATTGTCTTCCTTGAACGAATATTGTCACCCATTTGTTGATGGAATCTAGTCACAACTAAGCTCCAAAAAAATTCCATTTGCTCATGTCCTCCTTCTTAAAATGTGGTAATATAACTGTTGACCAACGCGAGTTCTTCCTCTATGGTCCAACGTCGTGCTGAGATTGGGTTTTGTGGGGGGCGGGATTGGGTTTGGATTTGGGTTTTCGTTTGCTATTTGGGATCGGTTTAGGTAAAAATGGTAATGAAAAATTAAAAGAATGCTTTGGTATGATAATATATTTATGTACAACTTTTTAATTGTTGACAGTTAAATTCATCCTCATCAGCTCACGCGAGCTTGGTCGCCTGGGCTCGCTCGCGACAACGGTCACCTAAGGGTGTTACGGTTCACGCGATCCACATGACTTTGTTGGTGGCTCGCGACAGCTCACTTGCGAGTCATGGCACATAGTCTAATACCAACCAATCCAGCCGACCCACGTATCATGATTGGTTTAGCTTGTCATTCCCCAAGTTTTTATTTGAAATTGACCGAAAAGAAATCGTGAATATTTATGGTATCCGGAGATGTCTATACTTAGGTAATTTATTTGAAAAAGTTTATACCACTAAAACCTAAGGTATTATTAACACTATATTTACTAAATTGGGTATGTGAGTGTAAAACATTATTGCAATTTGTACAAACATAGTGAAGCTTATGTACAAGTCAATGATGCATATTTCTTAGTATCTCTATCTCCCCCTCTACAATAATCACTCTCATGCTTATCTCCGTGCATCGTCAAGAACACCACCATGAGCCTCCATCTCTGCCGCCTGGCCTTCCTCATGATGACGTCGTTTCCGTGTGAGGATGAACCCGGTAAATTGGTATCTTACAGCAGACGTTTCGTCGGGCGTCGTAGATGATCTCTGAATTTCTATTCCGGAGATCTGTTGAGACGATCTCTGTTGTTGGATTTTACGCCTTCTTCTTTGTCTAAGGTTGACCTGCCGTCACCGCCTCACCGGTAAATTCCCAAATAAAAAGATATGATTTTGAACATATCAATATATGATGCTTATTTATACACCATGGTGCATGTAACTTAGCCAATTAAGTCAATATATGATGCTTATTTATGCACCATGGTGCATGTAAATTCCCATTAGAGTTTTGTTATGAGAAAGTCTTTATAAAAATAGAGTTAACAAAATATAATACATTCAATAACAAAGTGGGCATTCTAAATTGAAATTATAGAGTTCCTGGATTTTGATAAAATGATTTAGCCTTAAACTTTACAACTTGAGGTTGGGTCTTCAAGTTGAAAATTTTGGAGTTCTCAATATATTTTTTTTCCATGCAGGTAGCTTTGGGTTCGATTTTGTATCCATGCGATGTGTATGGTTGCGATGATAACGCTCATAATCTGGTTTGATTTGAAACTATACTTGATGACGATGACCAACGCCTAATCCGAGATATGCCACGAGAATGTTTATGGTTGTGATGATTATGTTGCCTTCATACAAGTCTCTATTTTTTTTATTTGGTTATGTGGTGATTTATGGATCATTGGTATTGCTAAGTTTTTTAACGGTAACTTGGAAATGAAAAAATTGTTAGGCTGCGACTCATTGCTGAGTTAGGCGATGATGATGTTTTGGCGAGGCAACTGTGACGCTTTAAAACAACAAACAGATAAATGCAACCATGATCTGAGCCTCATTGTCCTTGCGTATGGTATTGATTATTGATGCACAATTTTTTCCCTCTTTTAAACACAACCCCACCGCTTAATTTTAGTTTATGGTCCATGTTGCTGTAGCTATTTTGTGCAAGTTATTGATGCCATATTGCCGCATCTCTGGCTTTTGGTGTTTGAGTTACAAGTTCTCAATGACGAGGAATACGACTCATCCAAGAGATACGTATAATGGGATGTTTATGGTTGTGATGGTGATGTTGCCTTCATATGTTAGTCGTATTCTGTACGTTGCATAAATATTGTATACGTGTTACCGACGCAACGCGCGAGATAGATTACTATTTTTCTAATATTTTGTATTTCATAATGTTTCGATTACTTCTTTCATTATAGGATCATATTCTTAAAATAATGCCTAGGCATAATGAATAGGAATATATGGTTCTCTAACTAAAGTAAGTTATGTATAAGTGAGTTATGAAATTTTTTATGTCACATTTCATATTTAATAAAATACTAATATATCCTTGCAAACCTATCTAACAAACATTCACGGAAGGTTTGTACTTTTATGTTGGGTCCAACCGGAGAGGGGAGCTGCCAAATTACCCATACTTCCATTTTTCTGTTTTCACCTTCTCCCACTCCATGGTCAGCTTCACATGTACATCAGGTCAAATCATAATAAAATAAGTAAATTATATTTTCATTGTTAGGCAAATTATAAAAAAAAGATACATTAACCATACAGTCAACTACAAAAGCACGTGTAATAGTAATTTATAATATACCCAAAACACCATAAGATAGAACACTATTGCACAAATCTTGAATAGCTTCAAAATCTTGCTAATAGTAATGTATAGCATTTTTTTATAAAAAAAACATAGTTTTATTTGCACTATAAAACCTTATAAATATGTTACCGGATTTGTAAGCAAATAAAAGTTAAAAGAGTTACATAGCTACTATCATATGGTGTATAGTGGTTCATATCTATACTACATTATAAAGAAGGAGGCATGAACAAATATGCTCAAATTGTTCAAAGTTAAGATGGTATACCAAAGATCCTTTACAAGTCTTTAATTTTTTGTCATTTTCTTCCTTTTATGCCCTTATATACAACCTTTAATACTAATTGTATATATCTCTTATGCACTCTTTGTATCCACATGAAGATATAACCCCTTCATAAACACCCAATTGAATGTTGTAATCCTTGAAACATAAATATTAATTTGTTGAGTAAGTTAATATACATATTAAATTTATAAGTTAATCATGAAATTAACATGGGTATTTGAAAGGTACATAACCATTTATTCATTAGTAGCTTTATATAAAACTATATAAATATAATGAAGCTTATAAATAAAATACCTATAAGAAACAATCAAATTGTCATTAAAAAGCAATCAAATATTGAAGCGGTGACTACAATACTAATTTGAGGTCAACATGTCAATTAAGAAAAAAAAATTAATTAAGTTTGGTGGAATGAATTTTAAAAATTATCAATTAAATATGGAATTTTTTCACAGAAAGGTTTGCAATGTTAATTGAAATTGGAATAAGGATGGATGGTCGTGGAACAATGGTGGTGACATAGAATTTTCTATTCAAGCGATTCGAAATTGGTTTAAGGGAGATGCTATGACGAATGATAATTTTACTTACAAGTGGTGTAAATGGATTCCTAACAAATGTAACGTGTTTATGCGGCATACGTCTATGGATAGGATTCCGACTATGAAAGCTCTTCGTAAGAGAAACATTTGCGTGGGGAATGGCTTGTGTGTTTTCTGTGGTGATGTGGAAGAGACACCGGATCACTTGTTTACAGCGTGTAGATTGGCAATAGGAGTTTGGTTAGGTATATCATCATGGTGCAAAATAGCGCCTTTCTTCGCATTCTCTATTACCGATGTCCTAAGTATACCCGATTACATGAAGGTTGCGGATTCAAACAAAGAGGTAGTATATGGTGTTATTCATTTTACATGTTGGCGAATATGGAAGGCAAGGAACGAGAAGGTTTTTTTCTAATATAGTTACGGATGTGGTTACTATAGTGTCGGATATCAAATCTTTGGGGTACTTTTGTTACAAGAGTCGGTTTAAGAAGGATACGGTAGATTGGAAGCATTGGTGTAATGTTTGTTTTCGGTTGATGTAACTTGTATCTTGGCGGTTTATCTCTAACTTGGAGATACCGCCTTGTCATTGGTGTTAATTAAATTTGCCTTCAAAAAAAAACAATTAAATATGGAATTGTATACGATAACGAGCCATTTGTTCTTCCTAACTGCATTTTGGATAACGGTTTCACTTTGTAACGGAAATTAACACCCATCATGTCCCATTAAATTTGACCCTCCTTATTCCTTACGGTTTGTTATAAAACGTGCGACCTTGGTACAAGTAACCAAAAACAGACTTGTCTTCCTCTCTGGTCGCTATGGATTCACAATCTTCAACGATAACTCACACACTCTCCGTTTTGGTTTCAGTTTTTATCACCAAATACTATACGGAAATTGGTCGACACCAAACATTAGGCGACACACATCAAGCTCTCATATCTTGTCAAAAAGTCAGTCACTCAGACAGAGCCGCTTCCAACTTCCTTGACACAGCAGAGCTTCCGTGAGAATCCCGATAGCACAACATATCTTTTACTATTTTAGACTGGCTTCCAGTTTTTGTCATTAAAAGGTAACTCTACCGATCTACATGTCTGTTTACAAGGTTCCAACTTCCAAACTTCCAACAAACTAACACAAATATTAGGCAAACTATAACAAGCCTAAAGATCTCTTATTAGTATTACTGTAAAATTGGTTTGAACAAGATGCATTAGGAATGATTAATTAATAGCAATATTAGTATTGTTATGATTTCTAAAATAATGAAACAAACAAACGAGATTTTCTCTAATGCATAAATTCCTTTTGAAATGCCATTTCATCTTTGGTTGGGCATTACAAGCTTTGTGCATCTTGGAAAGAGACCAGGGTTGGCATAAGGTAGATTATGTATAATTTGATATGATCTAATTTAGAAGTAGGGATTATGTAACATTAGCTATTAAAAATCATTTTGAAATCGAGAGCCAAATTCAATTCAATTTAATGTATAAGTAAGTTTTTGTTAATATATACGGTATATTAATCTGTTCATATGAGGTTTATAAATATTTTTTTATTATCAATATTCAATAAAGAGCTTTATATCGGTAGGATTCTAAGATTTGACTTATAATCAGATGAATACGTTACAAATATAATTTCAAGATAAATCTTGATTTTGCATCTATATTTAGAAATCAAGAATTTGATATTTAGGTATGGATTATGTGGTCCTCTACTTGTAGCGTAATCTTATATTTATTGTTTTCATAGTGAGTGGTTTTTTTTTTTGGTCCTTCACTCGAAGCATAATATTTTTATCGTTTCCATAGTTTGATATATGATATATGATATATTAGATATTCAAAATAATTACTCGAAACATCATTCATCATCATTATATGATTTATTGTTACACGTATTGTAGAAATATCGTTGTCTTTTACTTATAGCGTTATATAGTTTTCATTGTTCTCATAAGCATACATTCTTAGACTTTTACTCAAAGTGATAAACGCGTAATGCTTATGACGTATATCCACCAAAATGATGCTACTAACCTAGTACCTTTAAAAACATAATAAACTTTTGTAAGAAAATGATATATGAATAAGAAAACTATAAAAAAAACATAACGCCATGCAAAATCACGTGCATGGGCCTGTAAACGAACCAAACGATCATGAACTGTTCGTGAACTTGTTCGGCAGAAAAGTCGTTTATGTTCGTTTATTTAATAAACGAACAAACACAGAACAAACGTTGTGTTCATTCATTTATGTTCATGAACGTCCGTTTGTGTTCGTTCATTTATATTCGTTTATTTATGTTCATTTATGTCCGTTTAAATCTTATTAATAACATAAGTAGTTATATTTATATAAATATGGTTTGGGCTTTAGCTACTTGTATAAATATAACAATTAGTAATTTGGTTTTTTAGTGATACAAATTCGTTTACTTTTATTATGTTCATTTATGTTCGTTCATAATCTGTTCATTTATAAACGAACATGACAAATTTCTTAATGAACAAACACGAACACAAAAATGCATTCGTGTTCGTGTCCAGTTAAATGAACATACCTTTGTTCGTGTTCGTTCAGTTCGTTTACATGCCTACACATGCACCCTACTAGGTGACTTTCTCCATAATTGATTGATTTGATGAACATTGATGTTGGAGACCAATTATTAGGTTTTGAAATATTTTATTCATATAACATTTTGTGAGTTGCACTTAAAATTCCCCGCCAAAGAGCCAAAACAAACAAACCAACCCCCCCCCCCCCCTCCACCCACCCACCTGAGTTTCAATCTTTGTTTTATAAATATTTTCCTAAATATCTGATTTAAAATCATTATATAATCACGCATTTCACCGAATTATCAACTACACAATTATACTTACACATATAAATTGCACAACCCGCGGCATCGTGTGGGCTCCCCACTAGTGGGTACTAATAAAACCATTTTATATGTGTTCTTGATCTTCAATAGAGACTGTGTCTTTATTAACTTCTTCCTAAGAATATTGTTAAAAGTAGGGGTGTTCATGGTTTGATTTTCGCTGTTTTTGGGTCAAACCGTGACCCAAACCGTTAGTTACGGTTTTTAAATTATGAAAACCAAAACTAATCTGTAGAAGTCTTAAACCGAACCAAACCAAACCGTTAATAACGGTTTGGTTCTGGTTTGGTTTAAGAGTTCTACAGATTAGAACTCTTGTTTCATACAAAAAAATAAGGTTTGGTTTCATGGTTTGGGCTCGTTGGGCCTTTACACAAGATGTCCAAAAAAATATTATCCAAACGTCTTGTTTCATACAAAAAAATAAAGTTGTTGGTTGTTAATAGTTCTTTATGTTTTGAAAATTTGGAATTTAGAAAACTAACAAGACATATAAGCATCGAGTTCTTAAAAATATGAGAAAATGGAAACCCCTTTTATCTCATACATATACACATCATGTTGGGTCTTTCATTACATTAATGTTGTTATCTTTAATACAAGCTTTTTATATTATGTCTAATAACACACATACACACACACACACACATATATATAATATGAAATATATATATTTAAAAAACATAACAAATTCTTACGGTCCAGTCCGGTTTTAAACGGTTGGTTTTTTGTATAAACCGTAAACCAAACCATTCGTTACGGTTTGAAAATATTGAAACCGACCGACCAAAAGTTGAGTAAAAAACCGACCGTGAAACCAAACCGATTACCGGTTTGGACGGTTTCACGATTTGGATCCGAACCATGAACACCCCTACTTAAAAGAAGTGTCTAATAATCAATAAGCAATTATTTATGTTTATGTTAAATGTTATGTGTCACAACTATAATATTTTGCATAAGTAATGTTTCAGGTATTTGGCTTGTGCAGGATTAGAGCTGATTGGATATTGGGCTCATGGATTGGAGCTTATTGGTTGTTGGGCTTTGGAGATAGCTGGATGCTGGGCTCAAGGGAAGTCAAGTGGCTTGGCTCATTCTCGTGTTTAAATCGGTTAAGTCATGATTGCTTATTGGCCGTTGATTCATTTTCTCATCTTTAAATCCTGGATGTTGGTTCACAAGTTGTTGAAGAGAAGATTCTAGACATCAGTATTTAAGTTGTCATTTTCTCTCTCTCTTCAGATTATTCATCTCATTTTGTGCATTCTTTTCTCTTTGTTATTCTCTCTAAACATTTAGGCGATTAGGGTTTGTGGTTAATAGTTTACGTCTTGTTCTCTATTGATCTTTATACTAATCAATGTCTAGTGTTAGATCTTGTTGATCTGATGGTTTGTTGTGAAGAATGGAGAGTTGTATTGTTTTTTGAGTTGTTTCCTTATATTTGTAATCTAGGGTTTCTAGACTTTTGTTCTTGAATAAACTTTTAGTATTTTTAGTTTATACCATGATTTCTAACATGGTATTAGAGCCATAGGCTTGAGTTTGTGTCTCCTTGTTTTCCTTCTGTTTATTGTGAGTAATAGGGTTTAGATCCATTGCTATGGATTGTCTGTCTTCAGTTCTTGATTCGAGATCTGTTGATATTTTTGGGTTTTGTTTTCTGTTGGTTTCATTGTGCAAATGAAACTCTGAGGTGACTCTGGGCTTCTTGGATATATATTACTTTGGTTTTATGGTAAAGAAGAAAGAACCCTAAATGTTTGGGTTTATATGAGATGTTGAAGAACGAAGGTGATGTGCTAGGGGTCGTAAAAACCCTAGCGAGGAGATTTCCTTTGATGTTACGCCCAATCAAAGGGTAACCATTTTGTGGAGAAACCGTAACTTGGGTTCTTTTGGTGAGATCTTTCTATTATTGTCTCCTATTACTATTTTTTAATTCAGTGGAGTCTAGGGGTCTGGTGCCTGGTTAGTTGGATTGGTGGTTGATTTTGTTCAGTGATATTGTTTGTGTCTAGGTCTAGGGGCTCCCAAGTTAAGACTTACGCAGGCACCCTTGAGTGATGAATCTGTAATCTGGTCCCTGGCTTGGTTTCGCCGGTTCTGTCTTGATTGTGGTTTTCTTCTGTTTTTCTTGTTGTTTCTTGTGTGTGGTAGCTTTTGTAGATTGCGATTCCTTGTTGGTTTATCTGTTGCTTTGATTCTTGATTGGCTATTTGTTGATTGTTTTTTTGTTTGTATAACGGCTAATAATGAAGAACCCAATGATGGGCTTGATGTTGGACCTGATGTGGGACCTAATATAGGACCAAATATTAATAATGGAGATAACAATAACAACAATATGAACTTAGTTGTTAATGTAACTCTGGTTAGTAAATTGGATGCTTCTGATCCATTATACTTACATGCTTCCGATTCCAGTAACTTGATTATAGTGTCTATTAAACTTAAAGGATCTGAAAACTATTCTATATGGGTTAATAGTATGACACTTGCTTTACAAGTTAAAAACAAAAGGGGGTTTATAGATAAAACTTTTGTTAAATCTGACACTAATGTTGTTTTGGCTAGACAATGGAATAGGTGCAACTCAGTTGTTTTAACTTGGATTTTAAATTCAATTAGTGAGGAATTGTAGGACAACTTTTTTCAAATTATGCTAGTGATGTGTGGTCTGAACTTAAAGAACATATGATAAGGTAGATGGATAAGTTATTTTTTATTTATACCAGAAGATTAATTCATTACTCAAAATGGTATGCTTGTTTCTGATTATTATCATAAATTTAACATACTGTGGAAACAGTTAGATCAGATAGTGCAACTTCCTTCATGTACTTGTAATGCTGCTAGGATTTAATAACTTTAATCATATGATTAAATTGATGCAAATTCTAATGGGTCTTGACAGTATGTATCAAATTGTTAGAACTACTTTGTTGTTGAAAGAACAGCTTCATTCCGTAAAGGAAGCTTTTGCTATTGTTTCTAGAGTGGAATCTCATAGGAACTTCATCAATGTGTCTAAAAAAGGTCAATCAATGGGATTATTTTCCAAAACTACTCAAGTTGTTGATAATAAAAGAAACAATAAGAGTTCAAACCAAACTTTGAAATGTACACATTGCAATAAAATTGGGCATACAGTTGATAAATGTTTTGAAGTTATTGGATATCCTTCTTGGGCAAGACCACCAAGGGGGATACAATCCAAAAAAGTTCTTTCCAACAATAGTAGCTTTAGTAATAGTGAAAAAATTGATGTTCCTATTACCTCTTTGTCCAGTGAACAATTGTCTAAGTTGCTTAGTTTGTTAGGTGAAAAATCTAATGAGGTCCCATAGAGCTGTAATGTCATAGGTAATATAATTGATCCTTTATGTGCTAGTTCTTTTGTTAGACCTATTTTTTGCTTTAATTTTGGAGGGTTTAAGGTTAAAATGGTTTGGATAATTGATTCAGGGGCCAATCAAGACATGGTAACTAGTGAACATGATCTTACTGATTTTATAGATGTCACTGATTTGAAAATTTATATAAAACATCCAAATGGAACTAAGGCATTGGTTACAAAAAATGGTAATCTAAAACTAGGAAATGGTGTTATGTTACAAGATGTGTTTGTGGTGCCTGAATGTTGTATCAACCTTATTTCTGTTCATAAGCTAGCAAATGATTATAAATTGTTCATAGGATTTGATGAAAATACCTGTTACATACATGATTTATCCACCAAGATAACCCTCTGGTAGCTAACTTAAAGTGTTATACTTTTGTGGTGGATCTTATGTGACTAATAAGCTGTGTGCTCTTAGTAGTAAAGTTTCTGACTTATGGCATGGCAGACTTAGGCATCCATCTGATGTAGTCAATAAGAAACTTGAACCTAGTTTAGGAATTATGTTTGTTGCTAATGAAGGACCATGTGATGTGTGTCAAAAGTCCAAGCAACATAGGGAACCATTCCCTTTAAGTGAACATAAATCTACATTCTTGGGAGAGTTAGTTCACTTAGATGTGTGGGGACCTTATAGAGTTCCAAGTAGTGATGGTTTTAGATATTTCCTTACTATTGTTGATGACTACTCTAGAGTTGTTTGGGTGTGTCCCATGAAATATAAAACAGAATCGTTTGAAAATGTTCAGGAGTTTGTTAATATTCTTAAAACATAGTTTGAAAAAATTTCAAGTGTTTTAGAAGTGATAATGGCTTAGAATTTGTTAATAATCAAATGAGCAATTTTCGTAAATCTCTTGGTATCTTACATTAAACATCATGTGCATACACACCCGAACAAAATGGAGTAGTAGAAATAAATCATGTGCATTTGTTAAATGTTACTAGGTCCTTGCTTTTTCAGAGTAACCTACCTGTTAGGCTTTGGATTGAGTGTATTCTAACTGCATCTTATTTAATCAATAGGACTCCCTCTTCTGTGCTGAATGGTAGAACTCCTTATGAACTTATCTATGGTTTTGAGCCCTTCCTAGGTTATCTAAAAATGTTTGGATGTTTATGCTTTGCTACTGTTTTAAATGAAATAGATAAATTGAATAGTAAAGCTGAAAATGTGTTTTCATTGGTTTTTCAACTGAGAAAAAAGGATACAAAGTATATAGTTTGGTAAATAAAACTATATTTTTTCTAGAGATGTAAAATTTTATGAAAATGTATTTCCTTTCAAAGAAAATTCAACTTTTGAAAACAATAATGAAAACACAAAGAAACAAATAAATTCTAAAAACCTTTTTTGATCTATATGATACAGAAACATCCAAACAAATGCCCAATGATGATGGAAGGGAACAAGGTAAGTATGAGTCAAATACACATGGGTCTAAGCAATTTATTTCTGATCATGATAATGTTAGTAAACCATCTTGTTCACTACATAACAACATTGTATCAGAATTAGATAGGGTTGAGCATGTGAGGTATGACAATGAAAATGCTACACAATTTGATGGTAATGACGTTCAAAACTCACCTCAAACCATAGTTAGAAGGTCAAGTAGGAGTTCTACCTTTCCTAGGAAACTTGATGATTTTATTGTTGAAGGGAAAGTGAAATATGGTATAGAAAGAGTAGTCAACTACTCTAACTAATTATCCTACAATAGTAAATCATTTGCTACTATCTTAAATAAAGGTGTAGAACCTAGGAGTTTTAAAGAGGCTGCAAGTGACCCAAATTGGGTCAATGCAATGAATGATGAAATAGAATCTCTTAATAGAAACAATACATGGGAATTGGTTGAACTTCCCAAAGGTAGAAGTGTGGTAGGATGTAGATGGATATACAAGAAAAAATACAAATCTATAAGTGAGGTTGAAAGATTCAAAGCTAGAATGGTTGCCAAAGGGTATATATAGAAAGAGGGAATAGATTTTGATGAAACATTCTCTCCTGTTGTTAAATTTGTCACTGTTAAGTTTATCATGTCATTAGCTGTTCAAAACAGTTGGAAAATGTTTCAATTAGACATAAACAATGCTTTTTTGTATGTTGATTTACATGAAGAAGTGTTTATGGCTCCTAGGATGTGGGATGCTAAGCTTGTTAGTGTTTTACTTGGTCTAGGTTTTAAACAAAGCAAGTGTGATTATTCTTTGTTTATAAAGGTTGTTGAATCAACCATTGTTGTTCTCTTTGTTTATGTTGATGATATTGTTTTGACAGGAAATTCTGTTGATGAAATTAAATGTGTTAAAGACTGCTTAAAACAATTTTAATTAAAGATCTAGGAGAGTTAAAATATTTCCTTGGAATAGAGGTTATGCCTTGTGATCAAGGTTTGTGTATGTCTCAAAGGAACTATTGTTTAAATCTACTAACTGAGTATGGTATGCTTGCATGCAAACCAGTTAATAGTCCTATGGAACCAAATCATGTTATTACCTCAATATGTAGTGAACATAGTGAAGTTTTAGAAAATGTTACTGAATATTAGCAACTTGTTGGGAAACTTATATATTTGTCTCATACAAGACCTGACATTTCTTACATTGTTCATTTTTTGACTCAATACATGCATAAACCATTAAGTAGTCATCTTAAATTTGCCACGAGACATTTAAGGTATTTGAAAAAGGATCCTAGAAAAGGAATCTTGTTTTCCAGAAGTTCTAAGTTTGAAATTAAAGGCCTATTCTGATTTAGACTTGGCTAAATGTGTTGAAACTAGGAAATCAGTAACAGGTTTCTGTATATTTGTAGGAAACTGTTTGATTTCCTGGAAAAGCAAAAAGTAACCTACCATTTCTAGGTCCTCTGCTGAGGCAGAGTGTAGGGCATTATGTTTGAGGTCATGTGGGTGATTAGTCTGTTGTCTAAGTTTAATATAAAACTGGATTTGCCTGTTCCACTGTTTTGTGATTAACAAAGCAGCTTTATCAATTGCATCCAGTCTAGTATTTGTTGACAAGACTAAACACTTTGTAATTGACTTTTTTTTTTAAGAGATCTAATTTCAAAAGGTGTTGTAAAAACTAGTGATATTAGATCAGAAAATTAGGTTGCTGACATAATGACCAAGGGACTTGGTCCTAGACAACATTTTGAGTTGTGTAAGCAACTCAACATGTTTGACCCATTTGCAATTTGATTAGGTCATTGTGGTTATTAGATTGAGGGGGTGTTAAAAGAAGTGTCTAATAATCAATCTAATAATATAATGGTTGGTAATATTATTTATGTTTATGTTAAATGTTATGTATCACAACTATAATATTTTGCGTAAGTAATGTTTAAGGTATTGGGCTCGTACATGGATTGGATATTGTGCTCATGGACTGGAGCTTATTGGTTGCTGGGCTTTGGAGATAGCTGGATGCTGGGCTCAACGGAAGTTAAGTGGCTTGGCCTATTCTTGTGTTTAAGTCGGTTAAGTAAGGATTGGTTATTGGCGGTTCATTCATTTTCTGATCTTTCAATCCTAGACATTGGTTCACAAGTTGTTGAAGAGAAGATTCTAGAAATCAGTATTTAAGTTGTCATCTTCTCTCTCTTCAGATTATTCGTATCATTTTGTGCTCTCTTTTCTCTTTGTGATTCTCTCTAAACATTTAGGCGATTAGGGTTTATGGTTAACAGATTACGTCTTGTTCTCTATTGATCTTTGTACTGATAAGTGTCTAGTGTTAGATCTTGTTGATCTGAGGGTTTGTTGTGAAGAGTTGAGAGTTTTATTGTTTTCTGAGTTGTTTCCTTGTATTTTTAGTCTAGGGTTTCTAGACTTGTGTTCTTGAATAAACTTTCAGTATTTTTAGTTCTATACCATGATTTCTGACAAATATGTAGAGGTTTCCTTTCACAAACTTTAGTTGAAGTTCTATATATCCACCAAAGACTTCTCATAAATACATTTATTTATCTTAAATCTTTGTAGGAGCATCATTTATCTTCTCACTAATATTGCAAATGATAGTAATAGCTTCTTGCTAATGAGCGTGTTATAGATTTACAACATGTTGACAATCTCACTTCATCTTTGATTACCTTGCATCTTTTGATTCAGTTCTTTGTAATAGAAAAGGAATAAGATCTAATGTGTGTTTGCTTTTTTTTTCAAGAGGCTAATTTAAGTGTTGGCTATGTACTTGTAATACCAAAGAGATAAAACATCTTTTAAAAAAGTAATGAGATACAACATCGCATCGCCTTGGTTCATTTAGGATGACACCCAACTTTTTTTTTCTAAAACTGCTAAAGATACTATAAATCACCTGATTAGCATGATGGTAGACAAGGGAAAATACAAAGTACTAACAATTACAAAACTATAGAAAAGTATAGATCTAACAACTAACAATAACATCAATAACAAACTCATACAATCAGTGATCAATCAACACAGAACAAGAGATATAGCGACAAAACGGTGACAAAACTTTTATTATTTACCCAAACCTGAAAAACAACCAAACCAACCCAAAGAGTTTCAGTAATCACTGAAACTCAGAGAATACAATATCCTTGATATCTGCTGATGACAATCAGCAGATGATCTTAAGAGAAATACAAGACAAAATAATAACAAGACTTACAAAGTTCACAAACCCTAATACAAAGATCACTGATAGAGACGAGAGAGAGAGAGAGACGAAACATAATAACAAAACTAAGCTTCTCAAATACTCTTCTCCTATTTATAGCTGAAGTCTTGAACGTATGGGCTCGGGTCATAACTTGAATCCAGCTGGGCTTATTAAACAGACTTGGCCCAATAGCAAAACCTGTTTATATAATACTTACCAACAAACATGAGCCCAATAATAAGAATAATAAAATTTGAATTAACCATATCATATTTTCAACACGCCCCCATAATTCAAATGTTAAACATATCTAACATTCCCAGTTTATCACAAAAAACTTTGTGTTGATCAACACTCAAATTCTTAGTAAACATATCTGTAGTTTGATCACATGAATCAACCTTTTCAGTCTGAATTATACCATTGGATATTTTTTCTCTTATAAAATGAAGGTCTATTTGTTTAACCTTCTCGTGGAAAACAAGATTTGCAGCTATAGCAATAACTGCTTTACTATCACTATATAAGGTTATTGGCAATGAGACTTTCACACTTAATTCATTCAACAAAATTTTCAACCAAATAACCTCACAAGACGCAGAACACAAAGCTCATTTAAAAGTTCAAGACAATACTTGCTTTGAGTCAAAGAAATACCTATTTTCAGAATATAAGACCTCTATCCCTAGAAAATACTTGAGTTTGCCAAGATCTTTAATTTGAAAATTAGATTGCAGCAAACTTTAACCTTATTAATCTCATGATCACTATTTCCAGTGATGACAATGTCATCAACATATACTAATAAAGCAACAAAGACACTATTTTCAGACTTGATAAACAGAGAGTGATCACATATACTTTGCACAAAACCCATACTTATCAAAAGCATTTGTTAATTTTTCACTCAATTTCCTAGGGGCTTGTTTAAGTCCATAGAGAGACTTAACAAGTTTACAAACTTTGTTTTCCTGTTTAGGATAATATCCCTTAGGAAGTGTCATATACACATCCTCAAAAATTGACCCATACAAGAAAGCATTATTTATGTCTAGTTGGTGGCCAATTATTTTGAACAGCAATACAAAGAAAACATCTAACTGTGACCATTTTTACAACATGAGAGAAGGTCTCTCCAAAATGAAGACATTCCCTTTGATTATATCCCTTGGCCACAAGCCTAGCTTTGTATCTTTCTATCTCACCATCAGCTTTGTATTTAACTTTGTAAACCCATTTACAACCAATGGGATTCCTATCCTTGGGTAAATCAGTCAATACCCAAGTATTGTTCCTATACAAAGCTTCCATCTCCTTATTCATAGCTTCCACCCACTTGGGATCTTGAGAAGCTTCTGAATAAGAAGTTAGTTCAATGGTTTTATTTAAACTAGATACAAAACATAGATTATCACTAAACAAAAGAGAATAATTAACCACTTTATCAATACCATATTTAACCTTGCCTTCTAAAACAAAGTTATCAATTTTTTTTTGGTAACACTGAGTTCCTATGAGATCTTCTAACATTATATAAATTATTTCCCTCAGGAGTTCTAACCTCATCATTTGAACTATCAACTATGGATGGGGAAGCCCCTGTGCTACCTGTACTACCAGGCTGCTAATCTCTATGATCAAGATGGTCATCATGATCAACCCCCCTGGCAGCTCTAGGAAAGTCACCTTCCCTTAATCCAGGTGATTGTTCATGAGGATTATTGATTCCCCCTTCATCATTGGGATGATTATTATTATTATTATTATTATTATTATTATTATTATTATTATTATTATTATTATTATTGTCATTCATAACTTCCTGAATAATTGTGCTTTCATACAAATCAAAGAAATTTAAATGATCTATATCATTATAAACAGTTTTTTCTTTTTCAAACTTAAAAGGAAAAAAATATTTTCATAGAACTTGACATCCCTTGAATACTCAAATTGTTTGCTTTCTAAACACCAGATTTTATAACCCTTTTTAAAAGGTGAATAACCAATACAGACACATTTATCAGTTCTACTAGACAACTTATCACTTTCATTTAAAATGGTTTTAAAGCATAAGCACCCAAAAGTTTTTAAATGACTAACAATTGGGGGGAACCCATAAACATTCTCATAGGGACTCTTACTACCTAGAACAGAAGAAGGAAGCCTGTTAATTAGATAGGCAGCAGTCAGAACACACTCAGACCAGAAATTCAATGGAACACAACTTTGAAACAATAAAGCTCTTGCTATATTTAAGAGATGCATGTGCTTTCTCTCCACAACTACATTCTGTTGTGGAGTGTAAGCACAGGGAGTTTGATTCATAATACCATTCATATTACAAAAGTTTGTCATTTGTTTATTAACAAACTCAGTGCCATTGTCACTTCTAAAAATTTTTACACCTTTCTTAAACTGATTTTTCATTAGTTCATAAAAGATAAGGATATTTTCAAATACTTTATCTTTTCCTTTCAACATATAGACCCAAACAGACCTAGAAAAATCATCCACTATTGTTAAGAAGTACTTAAACCCTTCTTTGCTTGTGATCCTATAAGGACCCCAAACAATTAAGTGGACTAACTCTCCTAAATCCTTTGTTTTGTGTTCACTTAAAGGGAAATGGACTCTGACTTGTTTAGCTTTATGACATATTTCACAAATACTATGATTATGATTTTTAATGTTCAAACTTCCCTTTAACACAGCAAGAACTTCTTTTGAAGGATGTCCTAACCTATCATGCCATAGATTAGACTCACTAATACTGTTAAAGCACAAATTAACACCACTCACATTATCTCCTACAAATTACAGACCATCATGATCTTTACCAGTCACCAGGACTCTCCTGGACATGGATTCCTGAACATAACAAGCATGATCATCAAACAAAACACTAAGCTTATTATCTTTAGCTAACTTGTGAACAGAGATCAAGTTCACACAATATGTTGGAACATAGAAAACATCAGACAGGACAACATCATTTCCTAGTTTGATGTCTCCTATTTTAACAACATTGGCACTAGTGCCATTTGGATGTTTAACAGACATATTGTAACTAGACACATCCAAACAATTGATCATGTTCTCATCTATGCTCACCATATGTTGGTTTGCACCTGAGTCCATGATACATTTTAACAATAAGGCAGTTTTAACAAAAGTAGAACATCCAGAAAAGTTTCTTAAGTAAATCACATACTTTAGTTAAAACAGACACATTAGAGAAACCATTAACTAAAACAGACTCACCTCCAACATTGGAAGGTTGGGGATCACCTTTTGGTCTCTCACTGATAATGTTCATCAACTTAGTGATCTGCTCAGATGTAAATGGCAAACCAGTAGAAGCAGAAACAAAACCTTTACTAGAAACACTAGATTTACTGTTAAACACTTTTCCAGAAACATTAGCTTTACCAGACTAACTAACAGGTTTCTTTCTATAACCAGGTGGATATCCCACCAACTCATAACACCTATCAACAGTATGCCCTAGCATATTACAGTTGGTACATTTAAGGTTTGGATTAGGACCCCTATTAATGTTCTTTCTATTATCAGAAAATTGTTTTGACCTTGCAAGGAAAGAAACATTTGATCCTTTTACATTAACACTAGCACCCCTATGTGACTCTTCTCTGGAAACAATAGCATAAGCAGTTTTTACAGAGGGTAATGGGTCTTGCATTAACAAATTTGACCTTACAGTTTGATAAATATCATCAAGTCCTATAAGAAACTGCATTAATTTTATTAAACTGTTGAAATCATTAAATTTTCCAGAAGCTGAACAAGAACATGTAGGCAATTGGATTATAGAATCTAAATGTTTCCACATAGTGTTCAACTTGTGGTAGTATGCAGAAACTGAACTACCACTTTGAGTTAATGAATTTATTTTTTGATAAAGATTAACAACAACAGACCCATCAACCTTGTCATAAGTTTCTTTTAAGTCAAGCCAAACATCTCTGGCTAACTTAGACTCTATTTCAAAATTTTGCTGCTAAAGTTGATTCAGGTTACTTTCTTGGTTATTCTCCCATAAGAAAAGCCTACAAGGTTTTTAATTCAAGAACCAAGATCGTTGAAGAAACACTGAATGTCAAGTTCAATGAGTCAAAACACACACTCATTCTTACATATCCTGCTGAACTTTTTGATCTTGACAGTTTTAATTTTGGACCTGAGAAGACTGTTATTACTCCATCTAAACCCACTTATTATGGTGATCAAGGGTTTTATGATGATGGTCCTCCAACATGGACTCCCAATACAGTCTTAAGATCAACTCCCAACCCATCAGAAGTTTGTAAAACTACAAATCAAACAACTACTGATGTGGAAAACCAATCTACTAATTCAGCTCCCAAAACTGTTGAATCAAACATCATTGACCTCATGGTTTGTTTGAAGAAGTTCAAGAGCCTACTCCCATAAGTGGTTTGCAACAACTGATTGAACATAAAGATCATCCATTAGATCAAATCTTGGGTGATATTGCTTCAGCGGTACAACCAAGGTAAATGGCTTATTCTAATAAGACTATTTATGATTTAAAATCCATGTAATTATGTAAATTGGTAAATTGCCTATAAAAGGGTAATGGGGAATATGAGATTCATCCAAAAGATGGGTTGAAACCTCATAAACAAAGGAAAAATTGGTAAGTCCCACATGATGTGTGGTTATCAAATTGGTGAATCATAAAGCTAACCAAGCCTAATATGCGGCAATGGCGTGTAGAAAAGGCCAAAAATGAGACCATGAAATAAATGGTAAAAATCGCACCCGTATAGGCCTAAATGTTTTTAGACATGTTAATGGGATAAAAACAAAGGATTTAAACAAGTAATAACACCTATGATTGTTAAGAATAAAGAAATCACCCATAAGGGGTAAAAAAAGAGAATTATTAAATTTGACAAATGTTTGAATATTAAATTGGGTCATAATAATATAGAATGGGCATTGCGTCATAGTTAACAAATGTTGAATGAATAGATAAATGGGAAGGAATTGAGCAAAATGCCTAAAACTCCTTAGCATGTCAATTAATATTGACCTGTATCGCGCTAGATGCCCAAGTGAATAGGTATCCATAGTACAATCATGTCCAGGACTTGAAAAGTACCCCGAGATGAATATTATGGTTTATGAACATTAGAATGGTCAAAACATGGTTAGAATGAGCTATGACTTATAACGGATTGATTTGGGTCAAAGGCTCAAACGAATGAAAGAGGTAGATATTAAACATAAATGTGTTTGGTAATATAATCGATAGTTTGGGTAAAGAGCCCAGCTAAACAAATAAATTAGATATTGGATTAAAATGAGCCTAGGGTTTTTTCTTCTAGTGAGCGAGGGATTTTCCTTCTAGTGAGCCAGGGATTTTCCTTCTACTAAGCCAGGGATTTTCCTTCTAGTGATTCATGGATCTTTGATCTAGTGAATGAAGGATCTTTCATCTAATGAGGGATGGATCGTTCTTCTAGTGTGTGAGTCACATATGGAATTTGCAGATCCCTCACGCAATGTGAGGGATATGCAGAAATTTCTCTCGCAGTATGCAGGGAAGCACCAAATCATGTATTATCTTGACTCGTTAACCCAGATACTAATCGTTTTTCGTGTGTATTTGTGGTAAGAATGGACAAAGAGTAGCATCGGGTGGAGAAACGGACCAAGCAAGGAACCGAACGTGCTCAAGACCACCATTTTTTGGAAAAATAAGAGGATTCGTCTACGCACGTGGTGCGGGACAATCTATAAAGTTAAACACCTTAAGTTGTATATAAATTGTGTAATAGGTGTATGAGTAAGAAACTAGCTGTAGAGTCATGTGGGTCATAGTTTGACCGACTTGTGAATAGCACGTACGAGTTATTCGTTGACCCATTTACGTTAAAAGCCGCATTAATACTAGTTTAATGGGGTGAACCTTACACTCAAAGTATTGTGTTTCATATGGAGAACAATAAACAAACGAGAGAATGTTCATACTAAATATTCTTTATCTAGAAGAGGTATGGTTATGGAGTTTGATCAATGTGTTGGAAATAGCTTGTTAATGAGGTCTTATGGATTATTTGAGTAAAGTTACCAATATGACAACCATTTCCAACAATTACTTAACGGTATAATTGTAAATATTGATTAGTTTGAGGGGACAATTAAGATTTCTCTTTAGAAACCTTTAATAGAGAATAAATAGAGTTTTCATAAACGATCACCATTCATAATATTAGTATTGATCATTACAAATAATACTCTTGTAGAACACCACAAACAACTCTCTCTAATGTGATCCATCAACACAAGGTACCATAATGGGAATCATGGCTTAATTATGATCCTCAAAGATAATCATTCCTACAAGTAAGACTTATTATAATTCCATGCTTGATTATGTTGTTGATGGAATAAACATGATTGGGTTCTATTATTTTGACCCATGTTTAAGGATATAATCAACAACTGGACACAATGATTTGTGAAACATTTTTTTGTACAGATTGTGAGTTCTAGGGTTATATGTGGAGTTTTATCAACAGTTGGTGCAATCTGCCTATCCCCTCAAATTTAAGTAATCTGATCTCTCAAGGTTTGGATCAGATTGACTCTTTGGCTTTATCAAAAGAATACTCAAAAGGCCTTGAAAACAATACTATGTTCAACCATTGGTTGTTTCCCGGTTTCGCCTACATACGACTTGGTATACGGATGAACATGGTCGATTGATTTTTAGAGTATGCACAAATGATGTTGTGCAGGGACCCGTATATGAATAGAGGGTGGGAAGGATATGATATGATATGCACACACACTTAATTCTATTCCACACAAATAATATGATACATATGAGGCTTTATATAGGCCTTTACATTGACGGTTACATAACCGTTGTCACACCACGCCAATGGCGGAAACACGTGGCGCAACGCTCGAAAGCATATCAAAGTCAAGATTAACACAAACTTTATTTAATTAGAAAAGATCAATTTATTGAGATGTCGAAACGGAGTATCATATTTCAATCATTACATAAACAACAAACATTAAGTTTCAATGTGGGGTGTTTCCGTTTATGTTCCAACCCGATGGTAACATTAGATGAAACCCCGACAAGTATCCGACATCCCGTATTCCACCGCACTAGCCCCATATCTATTCAGCACTTAGTTATCTGAAAGATATGTTTAAAAGAGACGTCAATATATAAAATATTGGTGAGTTCACAGGTTTTAGTTTCATAACAACATTTTTACAACATGTGCGAAACCTGCACATTTTGTGGCCTTTGCAAGGAGTAGCTAGCTCCTACAAAACTACGATGATGAGCAATCCCTTGAGCCCATAACCAAACCAAGACTAATAAATATGCCCCGCGAGTACAAGTTGTTTCTCGGCAAATAACAACTTAGTTCAGAATACACCGATGCATAATCGACGCTATCGATTAGGGGTGGGCCTTGTCAGGCACCAATAGTACTATCCAAATATTCCTTCGGTTTCATGCCCCTGAATCAATGGTTACAGTAGCGAGGGCTCAACCCGAGTGGCGAACACACAACAAAACTCAAGTACTCATCATGCCACTCATCACATTTTAACCTTTGAATACATTTCAACATGTGACAACATTTGACAAACATATCTTTCCCCCAAATAAAACAGTAAAGAGGGGCCGTGAAACTCACCTGAAGCACAACGTACAATCAAATAGCAAGAATAGCAAGTCCGAGGTCAAGCACCTACGAACGTCCTAGTGCGTGTAAGTCACTAAGACTATAGCGTGTGTTTTTTTCGGCAAGTTGTACACCCAACTCCCAACACCACCATTTACATATAATTCCCCGTTTAATTAAACATATGTCCTAGGTCCGTTGGTGATGGATTACCCTCGTTACAAGTTACATTTATACTTCCATGAATATTTATTAACTTGTATAATATTGTTCTCGACTCGACTCACTTGACGTATAATTATTTTCCCATTAAATAATTATACTAAGATCTTGTCGATCGCTATAATATTTTTTCAACACTCGACTCGACTCACTTTACCGTATATTTATTTTCCCATTAAATAAATATACTAGGATCTTGTCGACTCTATATGACAATTTCAATACTCAATTCGACTCACTTTACCGTATATTTACTTTCCCATTAAGTAAATATACTAGGATCTTGTCGATTTGATAATATATTTTCATTGTCAAGTTCATATACTTGTTTTAAACGCTTAATCGTTAGATTATTTATGTTATTTTTTCCCACGAATATGTTTCCAACACTTAGGAAAGTGTTATGTATTTTCACCCAAATTATATATTTTAAGTCCTTAAAATATATGTTTTAATCTCCCCATTAGATGTAATAATACAAATACTTATTCGTCCGTTTTTACATCTTAGTCCGTTAACACGTCGTAACACGTCCATATCCGATTCACTTAATCTTGTATATATTTTGTTAATTTTTCTAATTTCCAACAATATGTATTCTTGAAATTGTTCATCCTTTAATTTCTACATATTTTTACTTGGAAGTTGTAACACCCCAACCGATGGCGGAAACATCGAGGTGTCACGTATGAATGATTGTTCAGTAGCTCATGGTAATACATATGTTTAAATAATCCTTTATTTCATTACAATATTGAATTACATTAAGTCTTGAATGAAATCTAATACATCAAACTAACAAACGAAACTTAAAACTTCAAATACTCCTCATGCTAGCTTTAGACTTCAAGCATCAATATTTCCTGTTGAGTTTGAAAAAATGGGGGGTGGGTCAACTAGAAGTTGGTGAGAATACATAAGCCAAGTCAAGCAACAAGTTTTAAAAGAATAAAAGTTTAGCAATTCATATGTCTAATGTAAGTTTAAGTCTACATGAATAAACAACAAGTATAGTATGCACATAATCAATCCTCCGACAAAGTTTAGGTCCCTCCCGCATCCACGGTTCACCTTAATATAAACGTTGGAACGATAACAATCACCCGCGCTCCCCATAAAAGATGGTCAACGAATCTGGGTGGGGTTGTCAATCCAATAGATCTATCATTGTATACCGCCGGCTTGATCAGGGTTAATGATTATGCAAGTTGAAGTTTAAGTCTAATAGTCTTTGTCTAAGTCATGAGGCATCAAAGTTACAACTAGAACATGTATGTAGAATTGCTTAAGTATAAAGTTTCAAGTATAAAGAATTGCATAAACAAGGTTACGTAAACTCACCTTAGCAAAGTGTTAAGTCTTGTGAACTAGAATAAGTGTGGTCCAACATTGCCAAGTATTACCCTATGTTTAAGGCAATAAATAAGTCTAAGTCTTTCTAGACTACAGGTATTTCTAGGGTTCCTAATTTGGGATTGTTAATTGATTAATTGTTAATTAGATAAATTGTTAATAAATAAAAGAGATTCGGGAAATAAATAATTAAAAGACTATTTGTAGATTTGTTTTATTAAGGATGGTCATATTATAAGATTCAAATATGAAAATAATTTTTTATAAAATTATTTTCTCAAAAATTGAATATTTAGTATATTTATTTCTATTTGTCAAAATATAGTTTTAATATCTAAAAATATTAAAATTAATGAAATTTCAAATTAAAATTTATATTTCTGTTCTAAATGAACAAAAATAATTTATGTAAAATTTTGGTATAAAAATATTGAAATGAATTTATTATGATTTATTTATGATTAAATAAAAAAAATTAATTAAAATATTAAATAAACGATTTTATGGAATAAAAATTTATTTCTGAAATACTTATTGATTACAAGTTTAAAATAATTTTTGTGGAATTTTATAAAGTCGTTTAGATACTTTTCTAGAATTTTAAAATTATAATTGAATAAACTTGTAATAATTATAATATAATATTAAATAAATAATTTTTGAAGAACTAAAATTGTATAATAAACTTTGTCATTAGATTAACATAAAATAATTTTTATAGAATTTTTAAGACACTTTTAGTATTTAAAAAACTTTTTTTAAAATATAATAGAAAGTATAAGTATAAAAGAAACTACAAAAAAAATGTTGTCTGTGCCGGGACTCAAACCCAGTCCTTGACAGAATCAGAGGTATGTAAATCACAAGCCCAGACATAGACCAACTGGTCTAGACCCTAAGAACGGGTATTCTTGATTCGAATTAATATAAAGGCATACTGGTTAATTCATGATTTGTTTTTAAAATAAAAAGGTGGGAGCCGTGGTTCGAACCCAGGCCTAAAGCCGGTCAACGTTTTTAAAACAGCATGCATTACCAACTGATCTGTGGATCAGTTAGTTAATGTTTTTGTTTCGAAATAAGTTTAAAAGATGTCTGCAGAATCATATTATCCCCAAATCGAACAAGATGAACCCTAGCTTTCTAATCGTATCAATCCACAACCAATAGCCTCTGAAACATTGGGGCTATTGTTTGTGTCTGGCCGATTAACAAAACCATCAAAAAATTTGGACTTACAGCGTGATTTGCGTGAGATTCGAGCGGTCAACGAAAACGTCAAACCAAGCAAAATACACAGATTTGGAGGAGTTTTTAGGATATTTTGAGAATAGGGATATGTTTATCGGCGATGTTAGCCTGTGTGCGTGGAATCAAATTATACTAATCGCTCTTAAATGTAACTTTGGAAGTTTGACCCGTCTTGATTAGTATACGCGTAAAATGCATATAATATGAAGGTTTTAATTGGTAATTGGCGTGAGGAATAAGCAGGTTAGGTCGGCTATAATCATACCATAGATAAAACACGATCATGACGCGATTGTAATTGTCTTGGGAAAGTGTTGGTTCGCAGTTTGACTTCCCAAGTCAACTGTGCGTGAATAAGGAAGGTTATGTTTGTTCGTGATTTAATAATATCACCAACACATGATGCAGCCCAGTTGGTTGTAGTTTGTGTGTTTGTGATGAGCCGTGCTTGGACGCGGGTGGAGTCCCGGTCATGCGTTTTATATTTTTTGGAAATTATTTAACTATTATTATATTATCATAAATATATAATATGATTAAATATAAGCCCGTAATATCTAACAAAATATTTTTTAGAACGTACTAGAATGTCAAAACGCAACGTTTTATTGTCGATTAATACGAAATGTTACAGTCTCCCCTACTTTTGGAACTTCGTCCCGAAGTTGGAGTGGGAGAGTCTGCTGAGAAGCAGATGTGGTATCTGGTGCAAGACTAGGGTGTCCCGGTAAAAGTTCAAGAGCGACGTGATCAAGGTTTTGAGTAATATAGGCCTGAGATAAGGGTCCTATGAGGCACTAAACTGTAAGTTCCAAGAATGCACAAGATGACCATCAAAGTTAAAATGGACCATTAATTTACTAGGTTTATAATAGGGTATCTACCGAAACCTTGATAGAATTTCACACTACCTTAACGTACATGTAAATTCATGATTACGTTCCGGACCGAATCACCAATTTACCTTACATTAGGGTTTTGTGTCCTTCTATGACTCTAAAAACACACGTAGGTAATGCAAAATGATCTTGGGTTTGAATCTTGTATCAATGAGTCTAATAAATTTTTGTATCAAATTACATGTATGATGTATCCAAAAATGAGTCCAACTGTTGAGCAGAGAAAAAGACCTCTCTACCAGTCAGTGAGTAGGAACCTCTACCGATTGTTGAGCATGTGCGATAGCCTCTACCAGTCGTT
>JAUTDX010002234.1:0-82307 GCA_030844895.1 Ambrosia x helenae
CTTAGAAGCAAGGGATGACATAAGCTATGAAGAAAAAATTAAAAAACCTTATGAAAAGAAGCTAAGTGAGTTAGAAGAACAAGAAAGAGTTGCTGAGCAACAACTCCTTGCTGACTGAAGAAGATAAAAGACAACAACTGATGAACTATATCAGCAAACATAGCAAGACAAATAAATACGCCTTAAGGGACCTCTCAACTAATGAACTTACAAGACAGGCACAACATGTATCACACAGGCTAGCCACAGAAAAGAAAGAAAGTTTAAGAGAGCCCAAATCATACAACCATTGGAGTAGCGAACAACTATGGTTCAAAACATCAAGTGTGAAGATGGAAAAAAGATGTACTTTATAAAACTTACAAGAAGTTCAAGGCTGAAAGACTTGCAAATCCGGAGAAGTTCAAACCAACACGGCCTGCTACCAAAAAGAAGGACAGACGAACAAACAAAAACAGACTTCAAAATGATGCTGATAGAAAAGAACACCATTGTTGAAGATGATTTCACTGTTGATGAAAAGCCTCTGTTAACACAAGATAGGGATCCTACAACATTTGCATATCAACTGAAGGAGACCATCATGAAACAAAAACAGACCAAGGTAATCCCTGAACATTCAAATTCCCATTTCTAGTGATACACCTGGTACAGTACTTGTTGAACGAAGAAAGAAGATCCAATCTGATCACAGCTGAAAAAGAAAAACCACCAACTTCAGACCTATCTTCAAATCTGCAAATAGTACCATACAAAGACAAATTCTTTAATTCCAAATCTCCAATTGTCAAATGGTACTTTACCTTCATGTCCAATTCCATGGTTCTGGAAAGAAAAGACTACACAACAAAAGTCCTTCACTACACAACTGAATTGGGAAAATTATCAGATGAAGATCTTCTAGCCATTCAGAACACTGTACCAGACAAAGGACTACATGCAGAAACCAGAGATCAGAGAACTTAGATTTCAAATAATTAAGGAAATTTGGAGAATTCTTGAGTCAAGGAAAAGAGGATCTTATAAATAAAGATAGATAAAGGTTTTGGCTTCATCAATCCAGGGGGAGATTGTTAGGGTCAAAGAGGATTGACAAGCCAGTATAAACCTTAGTCTTACATCCTCTTAATGTTTTGTTTAAAGTGCTGAGTAGAAGATTACCACGTCCTGAAGAGTAAAGAAGTTCTGCAGATGAATGAGACAGACATCTGAAGAACAACTCCTGAAGACAAACTCCTAAAGGTTACTCATCAGAAGTTTGTCACTCATCAGCACTTTGATTAGAAGCTCCCCACCGTCCTTAATCTTCAGCAATTTAGTATTATATTAGTATTCTTAAAGTCTTTGTTCAAGTTTCAATACTACAGCCTATTTGTAACACCCGAAAACCTAAAATCTAGTTAATCACAATATTAACTTAAAAAGGGGAATGGGTTAAGTAGGGGTATTGATAATCACTACTAAATAAAACCCAAGTAGTAGGTTGGTGCCTTGACTAAGTTAAACAAAAACTCCAAGGGCCATTTCTGTCAATAGACCAAAGATAATAAGTCTATTTAATAAAAACAAAAAATTTGGTGGTGTTGGTGATCAGGGGATCGACCAAGACACCACAAAACACACACATAAAACACACACTAAGCTCCTACACTCATTTCAAGCTTGAATCTTGCTTAATAAGAGGTTAATCCACTTGCATGAAGGCTTAAATCAACTCAATAAACTCCAATAAACATCTAGGTATCACTTGTTTTATCTAGATTGTTGTTTTATAGCTTCTTTGATGATGAGTGAAACTTGAGGGTTCTTGAATGGGAACAAATTGTTAGAATCTAAGGAACCTTATAAGAAAGGGTACCTTAAAAACTTGTTAATTCTGCTTTATGTAAATTATCTAAACTAGAACATGATATTTTGGGGAAATTAGGGTGATATGGGTGGGTTCCCTCAAGAGTGAAACAACCCCTAAAAACCTTGTATAATTACTTGATGGTTTTGAAATTGTGAATTGTTAGTCATTAGCAAGACTAGAATAACATCTTGTAATGAAAATATGAGGTGGGTAGTGAATGATTGGTTGACCCACTTGGCTAAATCAATTGGTTAAAGAATCATGTATGTTAAGTGTTTGATTAAATGCTCAAATGAAGTTACTTGTATGGAAGTCCTTGAAAGTAATGGAATCATTAGTAGGATATGCTAAATTGATAATCAAACACTAATCGTATTAATAAACACTTGGATACTTATCTAGGTGAATGAAGTGGGAGTCTAGAAGTCAAGGGCGAACCGGATACTCGCCAAAAGGGAAAGCTTTGAGGTATGTTTTGGCTACATTCATTTGTGATATAGATTGCATAGAATACTTACAAAATGTCATGATGAAACGAATCCGAGAATCGTTTGATGGTATAGCATATCTTACAATGTGCCATGATGAAATGAAATGGAGAATTGCATGTTGATATGAGAATAGATAACATGTATATATAAATGTTAGGCAGTCCAGAAGGACCCGAAACTTGAACTTAGCTTAGATGAAAGCAATCGTGGCGCAACTCGTACCAATGTGTATGAAACAAGGCGACCATGATGGAAACGGTATCCATTGATGATCCAAACGGGTCAAATGGATAAGAAAACAAGTTTGAAAAGCAATAAAGGGAATCAGACCAAGGTATAAGCAATCCCGTGCGGATTGTAGAGCCTAAGGTATCCCTAAACATTCATAAACCAAGGTGAATACAATCCGAAGGGGTTGTAGGGGCCGAGGTAGCGAAATTTCGGCCTTAACCAAGAGTTAGGCAGTGAAAAAGCAAGAAATAGCATCAAGGACCAGCGCGCGGCCGCGCACCCGTTTCACGCGGCCGAGCAAACCTTCTGTAAACATTGGGGTGTTGCCCCGCGCGAAAGGGGACCGGCCGCGCGCGCGCGCCCGCCCGAGCGAAACACCCAGTTTGGGTTTTTTCGACCGTTTTTCCGATTTTAACGCTTTTTAATTCTAATTAACCCTATTTGATGTATGTGTAACAGGTTGGGGATATGATGGACCTCCGGGTGGAAGATCAAGCAATCAAAACAAACCGAACGCGTTCTTTGGAACTTCTTTTGTAGGAACTAGCCATAACATAGCTTAGTTGAACGAAATCACTTTGATTCCGCTGTGTCTAACTAATATTAAACTACTTGGTTTTTTGTAAAACTTAACCCCATCCGGTTTTTGGGTATGAATTTGTTTTGTACTTATTTGATAATTGGTAACTAGTATTCAAATCATGTCTACACCCACTTAAATCCACTAATTATAACAACGTAGGGGTAGGGTCTTACAAGTGGTATTCAGAGCCAAAGGTTTTCGTTCGGTTTGAAGCTTGATCAAGAAATCCGGAAACAATACCCCAACTTGGTAAGCAACAACATAAGTTGAGTTAGATATACAATCCTAACTGTTTGAAACAACTAAAGCATAATCGAATCACGAAAAAGTGAATCATAAGACATGCTCATAAGGCGTTATATCATGTGCACTATGAGACAACGGAGAATAACGAAATGTGAATGAACTTGCTATATTGCAGTAACAAAATGTCGGATGAGGCTGAACCGGAACCTAATCCCGTTACTTGGGAAGAGATAAATGAAAGAATCTCGCAGGAAGTGGGCAAGGCATTGGAAAAGGGCTTGAAAAAGCTAACTGTTGATATCCGTGGGGCTGTTTTGGCCACTATGGATGAAAGGATAATCGAGCTGAAAGAGAGCCTCTCTCAAGATAAAGAGAAAACAAGAGAAAGGAAGGGTTGTACTTATGTCAAGTTCGTAGCCTGTAAACCACCACTCTACAAAGGGGAGGTAAACCCGATTGTTTGCCAAAAATGGATCGACGACATTGAAGGGATATTCGAACGAACCCATTGTGACTCTAGTGATCAAGTGGCTTACGCCACGGGTCAACTCCGTGAAAATGCAAAGACTTGGTGGGACGTGGTCAAAGCGGAAAAAGGCGCGGAAAATGTACGGAACATGATGTGGGAAGAATTCAAGGTGCTTTTCCTAAAACACCATAGCCCTAGGGCGGTGGTGGGCAAAATCAAGGAGGAGTTTATGAATTTGAGGCAAAAAGGGGAAACTATAGATGTGATTACAGGAATGTTTCTCGACAAGTTAAAATTTCGCACCGAACTAGTGCAAACTGAAGAACAAAAGATTTATCATTACCATAACATGCTTAGTGGGGAGTATAGAGAATTCCTAGAGCCGTCTAAGTACGCCACTTTAACCGAACTAGTTGATGCTGCCCGTAATCGGGAAATTGAACTCAAGAGGCAAATCGAAAGGGGGGAAAGAAAGCCGGTTGATGCAAATCCAAGCCCCACAAAGAAACAAAGAAAGAATGAAACGTCGGCTAAGGGTAATCCAAAGCAAAGCTCAAGTGCAAGCCCGTGTGATCTCTGTCATCGACCCCACAAAGGGGAATGTTACTTCAAGAACAAGCCATGCCCTAACTGTAACAAACTAGGGCATGTGATTAGAGATTGCCCCACCAAGGCGAATGTGTGCTACAATTGTTATCAACCGGGCCATGTGAAAGCGGCATGCCCCGAATTGTTGAAGGGAGCGGAGGCCAAAGCTAAAGCATCAAAGGAGGAACCTCCTAAAGCCCGGGCGCGATCCTTCCAATTAACCGCGGAAGAAGCCAAGAGTGAACCTAATGTGGTGGCAGGTATCTTTCTTATAAACTCAATACCTGCACATGTGTTATTCGATATGGGGGCTAACAAATCCTTTATAGCCCACACGTTTGTTCAACACCCGTCGTTTAACTTGTCTAAGCTAACAATACCGGTGGAGGTAGAGGTAGGTAACAATGAAAGTTTCATGGTACGTGACATCTACCGAGAATGTAAGATTACTATAGAGGATGAGGAATTCCACATTGACTTGTTACCAATGGCGATGAGGGAATTCCATGTGGTAGTTGGAATGGATTGGCTGTCCCAATACCACGCAAACGTTCGGTGCTACCGTAAGGAGATAGACTTAACGTCTCCAAGCGGAAAGCTACTAACAGTTTATGGGGAGAGTGATTCTAAACCCATTATATGCTCATTCTTGGAAGCAACCAAGTTGGTGCGGTATGGATGTAAAGCATTTTTAGCCCATGTAACTGACACCTCTGTACCAATCCCCTCTATCCATGGCCTCCCGGTGGTAAGAGAGTTTGAGGAAGTATTCCCGGAAGAGTTACGGGGATACCTCCGGTCCAAGAAATAGAGTTTCATATTGAATTGGTTCCGGGGGCCAAGCCGGTTGCTAAGGCTCCTTATAGGCTGGCACCCACGGAATTGCGGGAATTGTTTACCCAATTGCAAGATCTCCTTAATAAGGGATTCATTCGACCGAGCGTCTCTCCATGGGGAGCACCGGTTTTATTTGTGAAAAAGAAAGACGGTAGCATGCGGATGTGCATAGACTATCGAGAATTGAATAAACTCACCATAAAGAACCGGTACCCTCTTCCAAGAATTGATGATCTTTTTGACCAATTACAAGGCGCAAAGTGGTTTTCCAAGATATATCTAAGGTCGGGGTATCATCAGTTGTGGGTGAAGGTAGAAGATGTTCCAAAGACCGCCTTTCGGACCCGTTATGGGCATTACGAGTTCCTAGTAATGTCCTTTGGGTTGACAAACGCACCCGCTGCTTTCATGGACCTCATGAATCGGGTGTGCAAGCCAATGCTCGACAAGTCAGTGATAGTTTTTATTGATGACATTCTAGTCTACTCCAAAAGTGAAGAGGATCATTCTCGACACTTGCGAGAAGTACTAGAGACCTTGAAGAAAGAGCAACTCTTTGCAAAATTCTCTAAATGCGCCTTCTGGATTCGAGAGGTGCAGTTTTTGGGCCACGTAATTAGTGCCAATGGGATAATGGTGGACCCCTCAAAAATTGAAGCTGTGATCAATTGGGCACCACCAAGGACCCGTCATAGGTAAGAAGCTTCTTGGGGTTGGCCGGGTATTATCGAAGATTTATTCAAGACTTCTCAAAATCGCATTACCTCTAACCAAGTTGACCCGCAAGGAAGTCAAATTTAATTGGGGGGAAGAGCAAGCAAATGCATTTCAACCCTTAAAGGCAAAGTTGACACAAGCACCGGTATTGACCTTACCCGATGGCATCGAGGACCTTGTAGTATACTCGGACGCATCACATCAAGGCCTTGCGTGCGTACTTATGCAAAGGGTAAAGGTGATCGCGTATGCGTCAAGGCAACTAAAGACCCATGAGACCAAATACCCAACCCATGATCTTGAGTTGGCCGTCGTGGTGTTCGCATTGAAACCTTGGAGACACTACCTCTATGGGGCAAGGTGTATCATTTACACGGACCACAAGAGCTTGAAATATTTCTTCGATCAAAGAGATTTGAATTTAAGGCAAAGAAGGTGGCTAGAAACTATCAAGGACTATGACTGAGAGATACATTATCATCCGGAATGGGCTAACGTAGTGGCGGATGCACTAAGCCGAAAAGGAGATTATTCCCCGATTCGCGTGAAGTCAATGCAACTAATCGTGACATCGGGATTAATGAACCAAATTCAAGCGGCATAGGTTGAAGCTTGCAAAGAAGAGAACTGGAAAAAAGAAAGAATTCAAGGTCAGACAGGAGACCTAGTCGAGAGAAATGATGGGTTGAAGACCCGGTTTGGGAGAATTTGGGTACCCAACACGTGTAGTGTTAAGGAGCTTTTGCTTGACGAGGCTCATAAATCTCGTTACTCGATCCATCCGAGTGCCACAAAAATGTACCGAGATTTGAAGCAAAATTATTGGTGGCCAGGAATGAAACGGGACGTGGTGAAATATGTGGAAAGATGCTTAACTTGCCTACAAGTTAAGGCGGAGCATCAAAAGCCTTATGGTAAGTTGCAACCATTGGAAATACCAACATGGAAATGGGAAAACCTTACCATGGATTTGCTCACTAAATTGCCTAGAATCGCACGAGGATTTGATGCGATATGGGTGGTAGGTGATAGGTGACCAAGAGTGCCATTTCCTTCCTATTAAGGAAACATACACGTCCGAGAAAATGGCGTAGGTGTATGTGAACGAGCTAATATCGAGACATGGTGTACCGGTGTCGATTGTTTCCGACCGGGACACACGCTTCACCTCCCAGTTTTGGAGGAACTTTCAAGACCAGATGGGTACGAAGTTACTAATTAGCACCGCCTACCATCCCCAAACGGATGGGCAAAGCGAGAGAGAACCTTCCAAACGCTAACTGACATGCTTCGTGCTTGTGTTATCGATTTCGGGGGTAGTTGGGATACCCATCTACCGCTTGTTGAATTTTCATACAATAATAGTTACCATGCAAGCATCAGGATGCCACCGTATGAGATGCTGTATGGAAGAAAGTGCCGGACTCCGGTATGTTGGGACGAGGTGGGACCTCGCGAAATTGCGCCAAGGGATGTCCTTAGTGCCACAAATGAAAAGATCGAGGCAATACGTGCACATTTAAAGGCGGCTCAAAACCGGCAAAAGCACTATGCGGACAAGAAACATAGGGCCATTGAATTCCAACCCGGGGATAAGGTCATGCTAAAAGTCTCACCTTGGAAGGGGATAATTCGCTTCAAAAAGAAAGGGAAATTAAGCCCTAGATTCATCGGACCCTTCAAAGTGTTGGAACGGGTGGGACAAGTCGCATACCGCCTAGAGTTGCCGGACGAACTAAGTGCTATCCACAATACCTTCCATGTCTCCCATTTACGCAAGTGTTTAGCGGAAGAGGCGGTATTCCAACCCCTTGATGATCTCGAGATCGATATAAACACTACAAAAAAAATGTCATTTAGTGGCACACACTTTAGTGGCATTTAGTTTTATGCCACTAATTCAGATTTTTAGTGACACTTTTCATTTGTCATATTTATTAACACACACTTTTATTGGCATTTAGTTTTTTATGCCACTATTTTATGCTTTTAGTGACACTTCATGTATGTTACTAAAAATTTCACGCACATTTCTCTCCTTGATTTTCTTTAATAAAACTAGTAGGATTCCCAATGCTATGTGGTGGGAATCATGTCGGTATCTATTTGGTTTGCTACGATACTGACACTCACTATTGCAACCAATTAAAAATCTCAAAAAGAGAAAAAAAATTCATGATACACCCAAAAATATATAAACACATGTTTAAATCAATTGCACAAAAAAATAGTGACATGTGTCTTCATCGATAAAAAAACTTTAAAAACAAACGCTGATCCGGTTTCAAAAAATAGTATCTTTACTTATGTTGTTCGGTCAAAATCAATTCGGTTCGTCAAGATATAGGTATGATACCGACGCTCACTACATTAAATACATAATATTTTTACCCAACTCCGTTTAAAATTAAAACTTATATCAAAACATCAATTAAAATAAACTAGTGGTGATCACCCGCTCTCCGCGCGGCCTTCGAATTGTAGATGGCACAATTGAAGCATCAACAATACTATCCTAAAAAAAACTCTGTTTTCCTATTTATTTACAAAACCACTTTTTATCAGACTTCAATCACATCACCATGATTGTTGATGCCAAACCACGTCCGACACCAGACGTAACAGGCTATTTTGTTAGTTACTATTTAAAAATGTCGTTAGAAGTTCCGGAGTTAAACCGAAATACTACTAAAATTAGACTATATTATTATTAGTTAATATATATTATTATTAGTTAATAAATATATTAAAAACCAACAACAACTTATACCATTTACCCCTAGAACTCTGTTGATGGTTTTTCCCAAAAGCAAATAACACTACCAATACTAAAACTTCATCATATTAACCCTTTCCTTTGCCTCCTTCTCTCTCTGTCATACACACTCAAACAACACCAGTACAAACATGAAGAAACCCAATACTCTGTACACCCATCAACACACTACAATACCCATCACCAACACCAGTACAGACATTAAGAAATCGCATAAGCGTAGACCACCATCACTCTGTCTCCGCTCTCATAAGGGTTTGCGACGACAAAACGATGTCGTTCCACCTTCGGTGGACACAACATCACCGGTCAGCCTTGTCTACTGTCAGCCGCCACATGACGACGCACGTTTAAAGGTTGAACTAAAATTGTGGCCAAAATCGAAAGAAAAGAAGTTTGTTGGAAGAAGTTGGATTGTCAACAGTCGGCTGTTGCGGCGATTGTTGTAAGTTAATATATACGGGCACGTTGTCGATATCGGTTGCGGAGCGTCGACGGTGGTGTAACGTTGCAGCTGCTATGAACTGCAGCTGTGGCGATGGTTACGGAGCAGATGACGGATGTGGCAGTGGTAAAGGAACAGACGAAGGTGGCGGCGTTACAGTCGGTCATCGGTGTGCTTATGTTGTGTGTGTGGAAGACTGGAAGAGTTAAAAGAAAGAGAGGAATAAGAAACTTTGTGTCAAAACTGCAAAGAAACAAATTTGAGTGAAAAATTATAAACAGGAGAAACTATCACATTGTCTAACATGTCTTGAGTTAATATATTGAGTAATATGTCTCAACAAATTTTATATTTAAAAAAGCCATTTTAAACTATAAAAAAGAAAATTAGTGTAACAGTTGGTTTTTAATTTCCCGCTCCCAAAATTTCAATTCCCTCCCATACTAAAATTTCAATTCCTCCCCAACACCAAATCCGCAAATCCCTCCAAATAATAAGATTTATCTCACTAATTCCATAGCTACTTTTTCTATCTATGAACCCTAATGTCTTCCCTCTCTGACCATTTCTCATCTTTGTGGATGGGATTGTGAAGCAAAAGCAACAGTAGCAGAACAGAAAGAGAATGATGTCATCAAGATTAGGGCAATGACTCGACAACAGCCACGCCGTTACATGAATTGTGCATTTGAACGCCGAAGTAAACTGTTGATTGAGGTCAGGGATTTGTTTTCTCTGTTGAAATTGCAATTTTTTTCCTCTTATTATTAGTGAATGTAATATGCAATCGAGCCCAAATTGAATTGAATACTTTCGTTTACCTTTTAATTATACATTTTGACCTGCCATTTTATGCATTTCTACTTTTTTATAGTTCCTACTACACCATTTAAATGGTACGATCGAATATGACCACAAATTTTGGCTTTTTTATTATCTATATGTAACCGAGTAAAATAAATTAGGAATATCATGTAGCCTCTGTTGGGAATTTCGAATTAAGGAGTGGATAATTATTGATGATCATGGACACAAGTGTATGTCCTATCACATGTGAAAAGGAATCATCTTACTTTTATAAATTTTATGATATTTTAGTTTAGATTAAGAGGATGCTTAGCAAGTGCCATATGAACAAGGTTAGGAAGTTTTAAGATGAAATTACTTGAAGATCTTACTGTTGCTAATATATTAATTATCAAATTTGAACTTGACTATATTGCTATTTTACCGTTAACTTCAAGGTTAACTTCATGAGCTATCACATCCCCAAGCAGCTATGTACAGCAAGAATGTACTTATTGTTAAAAGTAATTCGATAATGCAAGGCTTGTGAAATTTATTATTAAAGTTTTATGGTCATATGCTTATGCGCCATTAGTTAATCTATAGTGTTTGTTATTAATATTTCAGGTATGGATCTTGGATGTTTATTTTTTTATTTTTAGCTTTTGGATGTTGATTGATGATGTAGCTACTGCAAATGGTTTTATACACAGAGATGATGATGTAATTAATGAGTGTGTTGTTTTCAAAAAGTGGGGATGTTGTTCTGTTTGGTCATTTAGAGAAGCTAAGCCACTATTCATGATCTAGAAGTTGTTGCTGCTTCATTTTGATTTATGTCGTACATCTGATCGTCGATTTTTGCTGAGTTTTAACTTTATTGCTGCTAAAATGCTATTTGGTCACTATATTTTGCATATTTAGTAATGGCTTTTTCTGGCTTTGGCCTTAGCTGCAAGTGTGCTTTTTTTTTTCTTGCCTCATATCAGTATGGTTCTATAAATGTGGTATTTCCCTTGTGAGTCATGTTCTCTGTTTCTCTATTCATTTATTTTTTTTCTATTAATAAAGTTTGCTAAGAGACTGCAAACTTACCCAATTTTTATTTAGCTATTCATTGTTTTTTCAGAAACAGGCCCTAAATTTATTATCCGCTTTGGACCCTCAAAATTGTGGCAAAAGCTGTCATGTATGACATTCTTCATTCATTTGATCGCTCAATATTTTTATGTTCCTTTAAAGAGTATGCGTTAGTTGACTTATTCTAAACAATCATTTGTATGTTATGAGCAGAAGTGGTTGAATTTCGCAGGTCATATTTAGCGGTTAACAGTGAAGCTTTCTGTCATCCAAATCTTGAGCTCATAATTTATGAAGTAAGGTTGGAAATATTTATTCAATGTTATACAACTCTCTCTATATATAATATGATGTTAATATTATATGTTTTACTTTACAGGACGAGACTACAGAAGAGAGAAGATGAACATGATGTGATTTGTAGGGGACTTGGCAAATTTTAAATATATGTCTTATGATTTACTTCTGTTAAATCTTATAAACCATCATTTCTCAATATTATTTTTAATGTTGCCTATCTTGTAAACAGATGGATGAACCTCTTCATATTATCCTATGCTGACATCTATGGCAGGGTCATGGTAACCTTTCTAGATGCTTTAACGGATGGATGAACATCTTTACATAAATCATGCCACTGAAGTCAATCATATATGCACGTAACATGATAAAAAGCATCAGATGACCCCACCACACTAAAGCCAAGATGATTTGGATTCGAGAATGAAACAAAGGATGAATGGAGAGAATTGATACCTTGATGCAAAACATTTGTTACTTGCAGCTTCTACTTAGAGTAAAGCAGTTAGCAAATCTAAAAAGCTAGAGTATTATGTTAACTTGTTTGTAAACATTTGAAATATGCTTTGAATACGATCTAACTTTTAATTGAAGTGATGATGTTATGATTTCTGTATGTTTTCATTTTTATGTTTATTTTATATTGTAAGTAAATAATGATTAAATTAATCAATCTACTATGATAAACGTCTGTAGTGACATTTAATCTAGTCGGATTTTTGTGGTAAAAATTATGTGCCACTAAAAGTAGTATAGATATGCTTCTAGGAATACTTTTTACTGACACGCAAATTGTGCCACAATAGGCCTAAAAATTTACAGTGGTATATTGAAAAGTGCCACTAAATGGTTTTAGTGACACCGCTTCTAGTGACACTTTTTTTGTGTGCCGCACATTCCTTAAGGGGTCTTTAGTGACATTTTTATGATTTTTTGTGGCACTTTTTGCATGCCACTAGATGTCATTTTTTTGTAGTCAAAGCGGAATCTAGCCCCAAGACTGGTAGAGATTTTGGATCGAATGGTTCGAAATCTCCGAACCAAAACCGTGGTTCAAGTGAAGTTGAAATGGGAATCACGAAAAGGGTCGCCTGTGACGTGGGAATCCGAAGAAGAGATGAAACGGCTAAATCCCTTCTTATTCGGTACGTTCTAAGTTTCGTGGACGAAACCCTTTAAGGGAGGTAGAGTTGTAACACCCGAAAATCTAAAATCTAGTTAATCACAATATTAACTTAAAAAGGGGAACGGGTTAAGTAGGGGTATTGATAATCACTACTAAATAAAACCCAAGTAGTTGGTTGGTGCCTTGACTAAGTTAAACAAAAACTCCAAGGGCCATTTCTGTCAATAGACCAAAGATAATAAGTCTAAATAATAAAAAAAAGACATTTGGTGGTGTTGGTGATCAGGGGATCGACCAAGACACCACAAAACACACACATAAACACACACTAAGCTCCTACACTCATTTCAAGCTTGAATCTTGCTTAATAAGAGGTTAATCCACCTGCATGAAGGCTTAATCAACTCAATAAACTCCAATAAACATATAGGTATCACTTGTTTTATCTAGATTGTTGTTTTATAGCTTCTTTGATGATGACTGAAACTTTCGGGTTCTTGAATGGGAACAAATTGTTAGAATCTAAGGAACCTTATAAGAAAGGGTACATTAAAAACTTGTTAATTCTGCTTTATGTAAATTATCTAACCCTAGAACATGAGATTTTGGGGAAATTAGGGTGATATGGGTTGGTTCCCTCAAGAGTGAAACAACCCCTAAAAACCTTGTATAATTACTTGATGGTTTTGAAATTGTGAATTGTTAGTCATTAGCAAGACTAGAATAACATCTTGTAATGAAAATATGAGGTGGGTAGTGAATGATTGGTTGACCCATTTGGCTAAATCAATTGGTTAAAGAATCATGTATGTTAAGTGTTTGATTAAATGCTCAAATGAAGTTACTTGTATGGAAGTCCTTGAAAGTAATGGAATCATTAGTAGGATATGCTAAATTGATGATCAAACACTAATCGTATTGATAAACACTTGGATACTTATCTAGGTGAATCAAGTGGGAGTCTAGAAGTCAAGGGCGAACCAGATACTCGCCAAAAGGGAAAGCTTTGAGGTATGTTTTGGCTACATTCATTTGTGATGTAGATTGCATAGAATACTTACAAAATGTCATGATGATACGAATCCGAGAATCGTTTGATGGTATAGCATATCTTACAATGTGCCATGATGAAATGAAATGGAGAATTGCATATTGCTATGAGAACGGATAACATGTATATATAAATGCTACGCAGTCCAGAAGGACCCGAAACTTGAACTTAGCTTAGATGAAAGCAATCGTGGGCGCAACTCGTACCAATGTGTATGAAACCAGGCGACCATGATGGAAACGGTATCCATTGATGATCCTAACGGGTCAAATGGATAAGAAAACAAGTTTGAAAAGCAATAAAGGGAATAAGACCAAGGTATAAGCAATCCTGTGAGAATTGTAGAGCCCAAGGCATCCCTAAACATTCATAAACCAAGGTGAATACAATCCGAAGGGGTTGTAGGGGCCGAGGTAGCGAAATTTCGGCCTTAACCAAGAGTTAGGTAATGAAAAAGCAAGAAAATAGCATCAGGGACCAGCGCACGGCCGCGCACCGCTTTCGCGTGGCCGAGCAAACCTTCTGTAAACATTGGGGTGTTGCCCGCGCGAAAGGAACCGGCCGCGCGCCCGCCCGCGCGAAACACCTTGTTTGGGTTTTTTCGACCGTTTTTCCGATTTTAACGCTTTTTAATGCTAACTAACCCTATTTGATGTATGGTTGGGGATATGATGGACCTCCGGGTGGAAGATCAAGAAATCAAAACAAACTGAACGCGTTCTTTGGAACTTCTTTTGTAGGAACTAGCCATAACATAGCTTAGTTGAATGAAATCACTTTGATTCCGCTGTGTCTAACTAATATTAACTACTTGGTTGTTTGTAAAACTTAACCCCATCCGGTTTTTGGGTATGAATTATGTTTTGTACTTATTTGATAATTGGTAACTAGTGTTCAAATCATGTTTACACCCACTTAAATCCACTAATTATAACAACGTAGGGGTAGGGTCTTACACTATTATAGTATTATCTTACAGTATTATAATCTTTTGTTTACTTAGCCTGTATGTAATTGACTATCTATAAATAGAGGGGTTAATCACACTATTTTATACATCATCATCCTTTTAATACTTCCTTCAACACTTTGAATAGTTAACCATTTCAATATATATTTGAGAATCATTATGCATTTACTGTCATATTCATTTACTGTTATTGATTCTTATGTTACTACTTAGTTCTTTGATTGAGGGGGAGTAATATCTCCTGTCAAAAGTGAAACTTTAACTAATTATGGTGGAATCTTAGTGATGGAAATGATGGTTCATTAAAGGTGTAGGATTTTAAACATTGAAAAGCTCATACACACATATGTATGTGTGTGTGCCGTCGCATACACACATACACACACATATATATATACATACTATATATATATATATATATATTATTTTTTTGAACATTTTATTCATGTCTTGTACAAATGTAAGGTCACATATTATAATTGGATATTAGGCGTGATCTTTGTACAAGTCTATCTGATGCCAAATAATATATGATCGTGTGTCAATTATACTATTTTCTAGTCGTTTTTGGACATTGTGTTCGGACAGTCCTTGTGTATGGACATTGTTTGTTTTTATTCTTGATTGGATCATATTTGTAGTATTATGTTCAATTGTATGAATTCCCAAACTATGGTTTTGGTGTGATCTCTCTATAGCTCCTGATAAACTATTCGACTAGTCATGGAATTGTTCCTACTAGTGAACCTAATGCTAGTCTGTAAGCATCGAGATTGACTTGTTGGAACCATGTATGGCCTAATTATAATGAAACATGTAAAATGTAATGTCATGCACAATGTATACGTGTAGCTAGTGTATGGATATGACCTGTGATTTCGACGGGTGTCACACAACCCAATAGATCTATTAAAGTGCTCCATGGCTTTTGATAGTTAATGGTTACAAAAGACGGGCGGTCGAACAACAATAGTTTAAACTACTAGAACTAAACATAATTCACTAAACATAACAACATACACATCACAACAAAAGCATCACAACATGAAGTACAACAACAAACAACCTAAGAAGATGGTGGTGGAAAAAGCAACAGCAAAAGCAATGATCGCCTCCTCTCTAGTGCATCCAAGCGTCTCTCCGCCTCCGCTATCCCCAGGAATATCGCTAACCTCCCTCGCTCAGCCTCCTCCGCAAGTACCTCCAGCTCTCGGATGCGTACACCCATAGCAACAAGCTGCGCGTCGTGGGACAGGATAATGCCACGCTTAGTGTAGAGTGGTCTCCCAGAAGATCCTCCCAACGTCATCGCCTCGTGGTCGTCATCCTCGTCCATATGGGTAGGTCACCGGTGAGACTGGGGAGGTAAGGTCGCTTACGTGTCTGAGAGCGCCTCCTCAACCTCGGTGATAGCTCGACCACGGCACGGGTACATCCATAGCATGGGGCTCCAGGATGGGGTCGATGGGCTGGGTAGGCTCGCCGGCAAGGACAGGGTCGGCGAGCAGGGTAGTAACCGGAGCACGGACAGGGAGGGCAATGACCATAGTCTGTTGCACCCTCTTACGGGGAGTGTACCTCTGGAGGGTACGATTCGTATAGTCGATGCGAAAGGATAGGGCCAGGCTTGAGGAGATAGGGGCAGTAGAAGGGACCACCGGAGGGTGAACGTCAGGGTCTACAAGGGAAAGGGGACGTTATTATCGGTGTCATCATCTGAGACACGCCTAACTAGAGGTGCTGGGTCTACATCCATCTCAAAATCCGAGATCCAACCTCCTCCGTGATGGGGGGAAGTCGGGGGCCTCGTAATGGATGGGGGCATGCTGGGTGAGTGGAAGGTCCTCCTCTGGTGTGTCATCCACCAAGTAGTCAGGCTCAGAGTCGGATAAAATAGTGAGGTCAACGGTGATGGCCATGATCCTGTCATACGCATCCATATATACGTAAATGAACATGTATTTAAACAAATGAACTACTATACCCGTGTGTCATCATATAGCAGCTTGAGACTTGAGAGGTGCAAGGCGAGATGGTGTAGTACTTTGTGAAAACGTTTCGAAAATATTTTGGGTTATAGTTGACTCAAAAGAATCTTAGTTTGCTATAACCATATGCTCTGATACCAATCTGTCACACCCGCCAAGGCAGAAACACGGGGATGCTACCTCGAAAGGTTTTCAAGCACAAGGTTCAAGCAACACACAAATTTATTTAAATAAGTAACATCATAACATTGTTTTGAAAACAGGAAATTGTCTAGGATTCTTGAACTTGAAACTAAAACATCATGGGACTGACAAAACCCAATCCAAAGTGATACCACCCAATGCATGCTCGAACCCGTTTCTTAAACCTCTGCTGCTCGTCATCAATGACCTGAAAAACATGCATAAAAGATTTCGCAACAATAATGTTGGAGAGTTCACAAGTTTGAGTGTAAAAAGTAAAATGCTCGTGTAATCCGTGTATGACCAATCATAGGCTAGCACAGCGAATGATTACTGTGCAAACCATGAGTCCCGTAACCAAACCTCAAGACTGTTGTGTCTCGCGCATTGTACACTAAAGACAATGTATGTATAGTATAATACTAACACTGTTTTGTATGTAACCGTTTAGAGCGACTAAACAAGAGTGGGGGTGTCAATCTGTCACACCCCACCAAGGTGGAAACGCGAGGTGCGACTTCGAATGATTTCCAAGCACCTAGGTCACACGAGCATTAATCAAAATAAAACAGGAACTTCCATTTAACAACCAAGTTTCACAAACATAACATTAATTGTTCAAATTGAAAACCATTGCATAAAATGCTTTAGGTTAAAATAACAACACAACGGTTTTAAAAGGAGGTATCCCATAAATTCTCGCACGAGACCTTTCCAAGTTCCATACTCCATGCTAATTGCCTGAAAAACATTGATGTAAAAATACAGGTCAACAAAAAGTTGGTGAGTTCACGGGTTTTTGTATGTTGGACCTGTAACCCCAAAACCGACTAAATTACTGCCTAGCTAGGGCAATAATTAATATGTGATCTAACATGAGCCCATCTCCAAATCTTGACGTGTTGTGTCTCTCCCATTGTACACTTAAGACAATGAATAAATGTGAAATACTAGCACTCTTTTGATATCTGCCATCCGGTCAGAGCGACAGACCAAGAGTGGAGGTGTCAACCAAATAGATCTATCCCGGTGTTTCATGGCTAAGTCCATAGCTAATGGTTATGGTATGATGTATGACACGAGGGCTTAATGGATCCTGAACCTTGATGTCTCATGTTCACATAATAGTCATGTATGTAACTGAAAACTGTACGCATGTTTTTCCCCCGAAAAAATGTAAAACAATGAAAAGGGGCCTTGGAAAACTCACCTTGTGGGTGTGTCTGGAAAAGCACTAATGAGCTGGGAGCTAGAGAGATCGACCTACATGTCCTATGTAAAAAAGGGACATTTGAGGTCTATGCTACTTGTACTTTCTACAAGTTGTTTTCTTGTTATGTTTGTACTTTAACTTAACTCTTTAAGTTAGGTGTATGTCTATGATGTAGGGACTTGTATATTTAACATCTTGTTTCACAAAATATACATTGTTTATCTTTTAAATGTACATTATTAAGGCCTTCCCATAATATTAACCTCATGCTTTGTGTGGCTAGGTTTTATCATACTTGTATACTCTAGAAATCTTGGTGAAAAGTAGCATTGTTTCTAAGAGAAAGCCTCACTTTTATTAAAAACATGGACACTTTTGTAAGTTTTGCCATGGATCTAAACATGTTACTTATGACTCACAACCATCAAAATTATGCTTTATGTTAGTGAGTTTAGAAAATATACACATTTCTTTTATAAACTTTCGTCCCATGTGTATACATACATACATGTATGTTTCGGCCATGGCATGTGTAAAAACATACATTTTTCCAACTAACATAATGTATATTAGAACATGAGTTTACTTATTTACATGGTTTAGTTATAAGTGTCAACACACTAGTGTACAACTTGGTGTATGAAAAACTATTAAAAATCAAAACACAAGTTTAAAAAAAATAAATGCTATACCTCCTAGTGTCTAAGAAATGAGGAAGTTAGGGGCCATGTACACCTTGGTTATGCTCCTTGTACCCCTAAAAGTCCCTTGAAAGTGGTGTTCTTTGGTAAATGTATGATGGTGGGGTAGTTGTTTGGTGGTGATGGGGGTCGAGTGGTGGTGGTCTTCGGCGGTGGGGGTGTGGCCGATAGAAAGAGAGGGATAGGTGGAGGGGTCGTGTTAGTTGTTTGGTGCACTTGTTATTCTAATTCTTAGCCCTATATATAATAGTTATGGATGGGAAGGCATCATGGCTTACGAAAGGTGAAAGGAAGTATCTTTCTATATATGGTTTAAGATCTAATAAAGGTGATCTTGGATGGATTTTGAAGGGATTATGGAGGTGATAGGTGCATGCTCTCCTTGGTTAATGTGGGCCAAAAATTTAGAGTTGTTGGGAGGCCATGGTTTAGTCAACTTCACAAGGATTTGATAAGTGATAATTATGGTGTTTTGCTTGATTATAGGTGCTTAGGTTGGATTTGGTAGGATCATAGGTGGATGTGTGGGTTTCACAAATGAGGTAAGTCAACACTATGCTTTCCTAAGTGTCATAAGATGCTTTCCTTATTAGTGTAACATCTAGGAATGTGATGGAGGTGACTAAAGCATGTCATAGGAATCTTGGTGGAAGAATGTAGTGAAGGGACTTGTACATGAGTGGAAGACACAAACACTACACACACATGTATATGTGTGTCGTGTATATATGTATGTATGTGGAGGTTATGTATTTTTGGCAAGTCAACTACCATGGAATGAATACAAGGTCAATTGTTTAACTAATTATGGTGGAATCTTAGTGATGGAAATGATGGTTCATTAAAGGTGTAGGAGTTTAAACATTGAAACGCACATACACACAGATATATGTGTGTGTGTCGTCGCATATACACACACACACACATATATATATATATATTATTTTTTTGAACATTTTAATTCATGTCTTGTACAAATGTAAGGTGACATATTATAATTGGATATTAGGCGTGATCTTTGAACAAGTTTATCTGATGCAAAATAATATATGATCGTGTGTCCATTATACTATTTTAACTAGTTGTATTTTTAGTCGTTTTTGGACATTGTGTTCGGACATTCCCTGTGTATGACCATTGTTTGTTTTTGTTCTTGATTGGATCATAATTGTAGTATTATGTTCAATTGTATGAATTCCCAAACTAGGGTTTTGGTGTGATCTCTCTATAGCTCCTGATAAACTATTCGACTAGTCACGGAATTGTTCCTACTAGTGAACCTAATGCTAGACTTCAAACATCGAGATTGACTTGTTGGAACCTATATGGCCCAATTATAATGAAACATGTAAAATGTAATGTCATGCACAATGTATATGTGTAGCTAGTATACGGATATGACCTGTGATTTAGACGGGTGTCACACAACCCAATAGATCCATTAAAGTGTTCCATGGCTTTTGATAGTTAATGGTTACAGTGTAATCTATGTACGAGGACTGTTGAGCTCATGAACCAAATGTCTCATGTTCCACATGGCTGTCACGATAGAATGTACATACAAAATGATATTGAAATAGGTGTAGCATGTTTGTCCCTCGAAAGTGTAAAATAATAAAATGGGGCCGTGAGGACTCACCTGATAGTGTCACGTGTGGCCTGGTGAAGCTATAAATGTGAGATAGTTATCGTCCAGACAATGGTTACCCTATGAGTATCATTAGCACGGTAAATTGTACGTTCTTGTTGTTTATCATATAAATTGTTCACCCGATATTTGTCTGCCTTGGTTTTAGTGCAAGTGGGCCATGCCCTTGTGTACATACTGCTTTAATAGTCATGTACTAGTAAAACATACGGTTTCTGAAATCCGGGTTACTTTATAAAAAGTGGTCTTTTATAGTAAACAAAGGGGCCCCCACATGTCGTTATGGTATGTAACTTGATACTAAGTCGTCATGTGTGGTTAGTTTTTGGAAAAAACATGCATTCTAACATAGTTTTATGCTCTTTTAGGTCCAACATAGTGCTAACACATCTTTCGGACCATTTTAACACATGTTAAGGAGTTATATCCGAAACAATGTATCATATAGGTCTTGATTTCGATGGTTGATTGGATCAATAGGGATCGATCTAGACTTGATAAGATACCATCAAAGATTTGCAAGGTATTATAGTAGTCTTGGGATAAAAACCGATTATAAAATATACATTATAAGCCTCAACTTTGTTTTATTAGTTGGTCATTTATGTTGGGTTGTGATTCAATAAGAATTACACAACCTACCCTCTTGGTGTAAGGGCCGTTCAAGTGGTGATCTAAGTGGATTAATATAACAAAGCAATTACTAGTTAGTTGAACTCTTATAAGTGAAACAAGGTGTGTGATCTATATGTGTGTGTGGCCGATTCATGGTGTTCAAGGGGGTCGATAGTCGGGTTAACGTGATAGCCGATGGTTTTAAGGTAAATTGGAAATAATGTGGTAGCAAGTCAACTTACCTAATCAAAGCGAATGTTAGTAGTCGATTGTAGTGATCCTCCAAGCTTTTCCTCGTGCCTTGATTGCCTTGGTGTGGCTCAATGGTGAGGTTTTTGGTGAGTAGGGGCCGATGGTTATATAGTCTTTCAAGATGTTAATGGTTTAGATGAAACTTAGCCTAGCATTGTTAGAGAGTCTAATTGTCTAGAGTGTGTATGTGTCGTGTGTGTGTGTGTATATATATATGTATGATGTGTGTATATAGGAACTAGGCTTTGGTTAGTCTTTGTCCCATGCTAGATAGGTATAATCCAATGGTATGGATAATAATTCATGTAGGTACAATGTGTGTGTTAAGTGGAATATTAGTTTGTACCAATTATCGTCGTCCATTTGCATAGGAATGCAACTTGATTTTGTCTAGATGGCAAGGGTGCTCAATGATGATATAAACATGTATTGATGTCCATAATTTATGAACATATGTTGTTTTACTATTTGGTGACAATTGTGGTCAGTATACATGGGTTAGTGAGGAATTACTATGTGTTAGAGTGTGGTAACCTCATGAAATGCTCTTTGGTGATTTTCCTGGTGTCGTATGCATAAACGTGTGATTTTTGTTGAGTTTCCTGAATAACTCGTGCTTCACTAGATTGAGGGGGGGGGGGGATAGTGTGTGCAAAATATCTAATTATGCACATGAAATGACAATAATAAGTAAAATGTGTACGGATGTTGACCTGGATCATTGACTGGTGTCACAAGTAGTCTTCGGTATGTCGGTCGATCTTCGAATAAGAACTAGAACCCTGCAACTGGTCAAATAGATCATCAATCCTCGGCATTAGGTACTTGTTGTTGATGGTCAACTTGTTCAATTCCCGATAATCGATGCGAAAACTACTGTCCTTTTTCTTCACGAACTAAACTGGTGCTCCCCACGGAGAAAAACTCGGGCAAATAAAACCTTTATCTAATAATTCCTGAAGCTGGTTAGACAACTCTTGCATCTCGGATGGTGCTAAGCGATACGAAGTATGGGTTACTGGGCAGCTTTTGTTACTAGGTCAATGCAAAACTCGACTTGTCGTGGCGGTAGCAACCCAGGCAAGTCTTCAGGAAAAACCTTGGGATAGTCTCACACTACTGGGATGTCCTTGAGTTACCGATCTTTGGCTTTTTGTTCAACGACGTGTGCCAGGAACGCGACACAACCTTTCCTTAAACATTTATGTGCCTTGATGCAATATATAATGTGAAGAGTAGATCCACCACCATCTCCTCGAATTGAGAGGGTTTCACCATTGGACAAGGGGATACAAACCAACTTCTCATGATAGACAATCTCCACACGATTCTTGGATAACCAATCCATGCCGATGACAGTGTCGAAACTACCCAAATGAATAGGCAGTAGATCAATGCAAAAGGTATGACCACCAAGTTTCAAAACACAATCCCTAACAACTTCCTCAAATGAAATTAATTTACCATTATCCAGTTCTATGGTGTAGTGTGTATCAAACTTAATTGATTCTAATCCAAGGGATTTCTTAAAGTCAGTCGACACAAAGCTAAAATCAACGCCTGAATCAAAAAGTTCCAAAGCCTAATGCTTGTTAAAGAGAAACGTACAGGTAACCACATTCGGATCATCGCGTGTTTCATAATTGGCTCCAAGCACGAACGCTCGTCCGCGAGCTTGTTCCTTAACTTTTGGGCAATCCTTGTCGAAATGGCCGGTAGCACCACATTCGCAACACACGTTTTTGGCACGGGGATTGTTGGTAGCTTTGGCCTTGCAATTAATTAGCATTTTGGTGACCACGACGGTTGCAGTTCTTGCACAGGATGCTTTCGCAAGTATCAACATAGTGGTAGTTGCACTTGCTGCAATAAGGGTGGGGCCCGTTGTACTTCTTGCGGAGCTCCGCAACAGTGGTGGCAGCAAAAACTTTCACAAAATCCTGGCGCTTGGGAGAAGAGTCCTTGCCTTTATTGGTCCTAGATCGTTTACGCTTATCTCCAGAACCTTCAGTAACAACCTCAACCTTATGATTCAAAGAACCTATACGGACAGCATCATTGGTGAGACTATGATCTAGTGCAACCACGCTTTGAATGGTAGCGGTTGCGGATGAAATTACTATGCTTCGAGTCTTTGGGGATAGACCCCAGATGTACTGTTCAACCCTCTTCTATTCTGGCGTGACAATGTGGGGTACAAGGCAGGAGAGTTCATGAAAACGAGTGGTGTAACCAGTGATTTTAGCATCAACCATTGTTAGATTCGAATTCTGCCTCGAGCTTTTGTAGTTCGCTCTCGGGCAGTACTTTTCAATGAGTAAAGTTTTTAGTTCGGACCAAGTGAGATTGTAGGCCGGATCTTTACCCAAAGTCTGTACTTGAAGATTCCAGCATGTAAGGGCTTCATCTTGGAAAGTGCAAGTAGAGTATTTCACTTTCTGGTCCTTGGAGCAACCACTGATGTTAAGAACCGATTCCATTTTCTCAATCCATCGGACAATTCCCACAGCACCTTCTGAAAAAACTAAAAGCCCATGGTTTGCAAGCCATGAAAGTTTTGTAGGAGCATCCCCGAATCGGGTTTTCAACTTCTGTGTATGTAATAGTAAATATTAACACAAAATTTTCTCAAGTGTATTAAATAGAGAATGTGGATCAAAATTCCTACCGTTATCCATATCTCTTCCCCTTCGGCGACCGGCGCCTCTAGAGCCGCCACTAGAGTCGGCTCGAGTTGCGTCATGTCTAGCAATTGCCCCAGCAATTACCCTAGCAAATTCCGCAGGAGTGGATCGCCTTCAGTGGCTCGTCCAGATTGTCGAGTTTGCATATTTCCCTTCTAATACATCACATATCAAAAGTATAAGACACATATTTAACAAATATTGTCATGCACACAAATTTAACAACAAAATATAACCATGAATAGTAACTCAGCGACAACCACAAGACATAAGGATAAATAAGATACATCATGAATCAAAATACCATCACAGTCATTTCATTTCATTTTCGGAGTTCAAATATATCCATTGTCACAATACAAAAGATTGGCGGCCAAGCCGCATAAGTTTAAAACACAACCACAAAATAAAACAACACAAGGTACAATCATGAAATATCCTAAGAAGATGAAGATGGAAAAGCAGCAGCAAGAGCGGTGACTGCAGATCTCATACGCTGGTCTAGCTCAAAAATCCTCTGCTTTGGTGCATCCAAGTGCCTCTCCGCCTCCACTCATCCCATAACGGCTGCAAGTCTCCCCTGCTCAGCCTCCGTAGCACGCTCTTCTAACTCCCGAATCTGAATACCCATGCTCACCAGCTGCGAATCATGAGATATGAGAACACCTCTCTCCGTTGTAAAGCGGTCGGCCAAGTGATCCACCCAAAGTCATCACCTCAGCATCGTCCTCTTCATCCCTGTGACCCAGATCACCTACAAGAGTGGGGAGGTAGGGCCGTTTATAGGATTGGGATCTCCTCCTCAATTTGCGAGGTGGCTCGGGGTCAGGCACAGGTGCCTCCTCAACCCACTCCTCTGGTATCGGACCAATGGGAAAGTTGGGCTCGCCATAGACAACGTGGTCGGCGGGCTCAATGGCGGCCGGGTAGGAACAGAAATTGCTAGAACAACCGGCTGGCACACTCACTTTCGAGGAGTGCACGCAAAGCTTCCAACGCTTGAAAAGTAACGAAAGGTGCAGAAGAAGGCGTCGGGTCAGGAGTGGGTTGTGCCGCGTGAGGAGCCTAAGCGGGAGCTGGGCCCTCAGCTGGAATCGCCTCTGGATGAACGTCGAGGTCGACAAGAGTAGGTGGGGCGTCGACATCATCAACGGAGACATGGCGATAGGCGGGCTGGAGATTCTCATCCTCATCGGAGTTATCCATAATAAAACCTACACTATCGTGTGGGTAGTCGGGCGCCTCATAGGGGATGTGGTCCGGATGAGTAGGAGCGACAAGGTGAGGGTCCTCCTCGGGGGTGGGCATCAACGAGGTAGTCCTCCTCGGAGTCAGAAAGTAGGGTGAGGTCAACTGAAATGGCCATGATCCTCTAAAATGCATATGTAAATGAATGAATATGAATGTCATTAAATGAAATACTATACCGTGTATAGTCGTGGAGCATCTTGGGAACTTGAGAGGTGCAAGGTGAGGTAATGTGGTATTTTTTGAAAACCTTTCGAAAATGTTTTAGTTATAGCTGACTCAAATTCGCTATAACCTTCTGCTCTGATACCAATCTGTCACACCCCGCCAAGGCGGAAACACGCGGATGTGATTCGAAAGGTTTTCAAGCACAAGTTCATACATAGTTAAGAAAATGATACCATCAAATGATAAACATAGTCATACATAGTTAAGAAAATTATAACATTGTTTGAACGTCATTGGACCAAATACCGAAACCATGACATGAGTAACATTATTGAATCTCAATCGGTGATAATGTGCACACTCGAACCCCTCTCCCATGTTCCTGCTCCTCATGATCAATTACCTGAAAAACATGCATAAAAGATTTGTGAACATAGTGTCGGTGAGTTCATATCGTCCCGACAATAAGTGCCCTAGGATTATCAAGGACATAGTAAGTTGTACGTTCGTTTCTTTTACCATACAAGTTGTTTACCCGACTTGTGGACCCTTGTGTTCGTTATATGTGGGCCATTGTTCATGCACGTGACAATTATTACATGTTTTATGTGTACTTTGTAAAATGTACAGTTTCGTGAATCCTAGGCGCTTTATTGTGAAAACGTATCTATTGTTGGCAAAATTGGCCCCACATGTCATTATGGGTGTAGAATATTCCCAATCTTAACATGTGTGGTTGTTTTATGGAAAAACGAATGTTTTAACATATGTTTATATCTTTTAATGTCAAAATATAGTACTAACACATGTTATGGTTAGATTAACATATGTTAGTAACTATAGCCCTAACTTTAGCATGATGTTTAGTTCCAGATTAGTTGCTAATGACCAAAACTTTGGCTTCCATATGCTCGTGTGTGGGTGTTTGTGGATTTATGAGCATGTAGGTGTATGACATTGTTCCAAAGTTGTGTATTTCTTGTATAAATGTCGAGTCATGTGACAATGTATATATATATATATATATATATATATATATATATATATATATATATATTCATCATGTTAGTTTCAAAACTCGGATCATTGTTAAAACACATAGCCTTTATACACATATCTAGTTAGACTATGGGTATACCTTATACACTAGGTCGATTTCTTTTCGCTTTATGAGTGTGTGCGTATGTAGAAAGGTATGTATGTATGTAATTGATAACAATTAACATTTAACAAGATAATATCCTTAAAAGTAACTAAACTTAGGTGTGTTATGGGTTCGATTACAAGGTGTTTATGGGACGGGGTTCGGGTTAACATGAGGGTCGATAATTGTTAAGATGGAACTAGAGGTTTTGGGCTAGTTAGAAGTACCTAGTTGGAGTGATGATGTACCCGAGTGCTTGGACCTTCAAAGCTTCCAATAAATCCTCCTAACCTTGAGTATTGTAGCTTTGAGTGGGAAATGGTTATCGTTTTGGTTTTATAGGGTTCGGCTGATAGGAACACAAGAGGAAAGGAAGAGTTGGTGTGTTTTTGTGTGAGTAAAAACTTTGATCTTCATCTCTATTTATAGGCTAAGTTATGGAAACTCAACTTCATGGGTGTTTGCACCTTTTGGAAGGACATACCACATATGTGAAATTTGTTGACAAGTGAGGAAAGTGACACATGATTGGGATAGGGATGGTTCGGCCAAGGGATAGGAACAAAGGAACCTTCATCAATTTTTGGCTTGTGTCAACCTTTGTGGATGATGAGTTGCCCGTGGAAGGTTCATTTTGGTTCAAGATAGTTGGCTTTGTCACTACATACCATGCATGCCAATGCTTTGGGCATGCTATGTCACTATTGACTGATCACAACAAGAAGAAAATAAAATATGTTGGTTTCAAACTAAACATGGAAGCTTATCAACCTTGGTAATTGGAGTGAGGTGTGGTTAGGCCAAAAGAGTACAAGGTTTTGTGAGGTAATATGAAAATGACTTGTGATTAGAAAGGGTTTGGTTTGGTTTTCGGTCGTGGATGGTTCCAAGAGAAACCATTATGGTTTTTGGTTCATGATCATGTACAAGAACTAGTAGTGTCATAATGCAACTTTTTTGAATGGTATAAACTAGGATTGTAAGAAATGTGTCATAAGGTTTGAAAGAGACTTGTGGTTTTTGTCTTGGTGCTTTAGCCAAAAAAGAAAGAAGACAAAGCGAGATCTTTCTAAAGGGGGTTATGATCATAATCTAAGGTCTAGTATGTTCATGTGTCAAGGCCCTTTTGTGATGTAAGTTGATTATCATGGAACACAACTAATCCATAATATGTTGATGTTTATACATGTGTATGTATATGTGTGTGGCCATAAATATACACATGTGTGCATGGGTTTCATGAACTTGTTTGTTTGGTGAGATAGAAATATGTATGTATGTTCATACATGTTCATGATGTGTTATTAATAATCACAAATTACCCATGGTATGTTTATTAGCATCGGTGTGGGTTAATTGTTATAAACACTGTGTGAATTGTTCGAATTTGAGTGGGACTGTGTAATTTTCCCACTTCGGTATTGTCACGTGTTTTGTTGTTTGACCATACCGTAGTAATCAGGTATCTGGTTGTTCTCTGTTGAGCGTGTGATTGGCTTGATTGTTCAACACCAATTGTCATGGTTATCTCGGATGTTGTATGCGTAAAAGGATAATCTATTGAATTTCTACAATAGTTCTGGCTTTAGTAGAACGGGGGGGGGGGGGTGGTAGAGTGAGTGCAAAAAATGTCTAATATGCACATGAAATGATAATATCAAGTAAAAATGTGTACGGGTGTTGACCTGGATCGTTGACTGGTGTCACACCAACATATGGGTCTTCAAGTATCTTCAAAAACTCCTCATGTATCTAATTATGTGTATTTCATATGTCACAAATAGGACACAAAAGTCTCTTATATATACAAGAGGAGTCAATGGTGAATGAAGAGTCTAACATAACTAGACACTTAATTTTAGACTTAAAACTATAATCAAGTGTCATAAATAAACTCTACTCAAGAGTTTTTCTTCAATTCCACATGTGAAGACTTTTACCAATAATACTAGATTATAATTTCATTAAATTAAAACTCTATTCACCTTCCAAATTTCCAACAGTTTTTATGTTCAACCGATTAACCACGATTGGAATTTTCTCAACATACCGTGCTTCCGATCATTTGAAGCCATTCTGATGGCGGTTTGTCTAGTTAATAAAAAACAAACGCCCCGGCCAGGCTGTGTACCGAGTAAGGCATCGATCCATCGAGTTAAGCCCTAGTGCACATATCAATGCGCAAAACTGTACTTATTGATTACTTACAACTGATTCCAATCTAAAACGGAAAGGAAAAATGATTAACTAAAATGAACCTTTTATCACTAAGCAAGCAGCAAACTAACAATTAACAAACTATCTTCATTATTGACAAACCCAACCCCTTCACTATTCACATAATACTATTAAGCCATCTCTACAAAAGGCTACCTTGTTGATACATTCACTAAACCACTCTTCACCTTTCTACATTAAGCTGCTCCATGTCCTTTGCTAACAAAACTAGTCAAACCTGGCATAGGTAGAGCTTAACTTATAGATGGGCATTGTAATGATTAGGTAAGTAATTTAGTGGCTTCCTGTCCAAACTATGTATACACAATATGTATGTTCTATATACTTTGCAATTATCCATCAAACAATATACAAAGAGGATTCCTAACCGTACATATGTGATCTATTGTAGAATCACAACTGCATGCATGAGGGGTTCTCACTTCTTGTTTTTCCTTCCAAACATCCACAAGCCACATTTTCGAAAAGGTTTCAATTTTTATTTTAACCCATCTAGGCATCTAGGTTCACACCTAAATGGTAAAGAATGCTTTAACATGTAATGGAATGCTTAACAACATATTAAATCCACACACACACACACATATATATATATATATATATTAATTATTATAATTTGATAATATATAACTTCTTGATTATATCTAATACAATAACCATTATCAGCATTCACAATTGATGATAAAAACCGTTAGATGGGTTGGCTGACCCAGCCTGTTGTATTCAACCCAACCGTTTTGTCACTCAATGGACCCACATAGCACATACGTTTGTAAACCGTTGGTATTTTCATTCCATATACGAAACATTCCTATCCGAAACTTTACTTCCAAGATTGTGAAGCCCTCTTATATAATCCAGTCCTGGATTTTCGATTTATGATGCCGAAACTACATTTGAATAGTAGCTCAAGAAAGAAATATGACAATGTGGTCCTCATGGCCCTTCCATTTGTTTTGGAGACTTTAGTAACTTTTTTAACGAGTTTACGATGCTTTTAAAAGTTGGTCGCTTAGTTGGATCACTATTTCAACATGCAAAATAATAAATACGAAAGAAACATTAGGAGAGAGGGTACCCCGAGATACGAAATATATATAGATGGATGATAATTTTCTTACTCAGCCCAACAAGATTCCATGAGTGAGGATAATGCTAGAGGGGTATTGATCGGTATTGTTAATTTCCTGTTTTGGAAAACCCACTGCTCCAACAACCTAAAATTCGATAATTCATGTCATCAACTAAAAGAAAGTTGTGTATTCATCAGTGTACAAAGGCGTTGTGACGGATATTTTTCTAGATATGAAAACTTCAGCCCATTTACTCATGATGGCTAATTCAAGTTTTTTTGTTAATCACGAGAACCAGTTACCCGAAAAGTCACACCCTGCTAACCAATGAGATTAAGTAAATCACAATTTGTGCTGGATAGATACCTTTAGGAGGTTAAGGTAAGAACTAGTGGAAACAAGATTTGAACCTAAGACCTATGCTCAGGGAATCAGGTGCTTACCATGGCACCATGCCTCTTTAGGGTTAGTTATGATCTATCTCAAGAGGTCATAAGGCTCAAATAAGAAAAACTAGTATTAAAGAGTAATTGAGACAACTTGTTACCCAAAGAATATATTTAATGTATAAAACCTCCAAAATTGTTTCAGGTAACACAAAGAATATATTTAATGAATAAAACCTACTAAATTGTTTCAGGCAAAAGATTAGTTCAGTATTAAACGAAGCGTTTCTAATCAGCCCAACCATTTCAGCACATGTCTAATTTAGATTTTTTTATGGTAAAATTGTTTTTCTTATTGAGATGTACAAACCTGAGCAGGGCTGAGTCCATTCCACGATTGTTGCATGGTCACGAGCTCCATAAGATTACACCAAAACTGTAGACATCAGATTTTTCATTTGAAGGCTCACCTCGAAGGAACTCAGGGGCATCCATTCAGGCTGAAGATAAGATTACAATTATGTTTCATTTTAAACAATAAACAGATGTATGAGCAGACATTGGATTAGAGAAGCTAACCGTTCCAGCAACAGATTTTGATGATATAAAAGTATTCGCTTTAAATCTTGATAACCCAAAATCACAAACCTGCATGTGCCAAGGTAAATGTTGACTCGAGAAAACAAAGGACGAATCATACATGACAAGAGAATTAGCATGTTACCTTTACTGTCCAGTTTTTGTCTACTAATAAATTTAGAGATTTGAGATCCCAGTGAACTACAGGAGGACTAAGACAATGAAGATAATTTATGCCTTTTGCCTGCAACAATAAGTGTTAAAATCTCTAAAGTCAACCTTTGATCTACTACCTATGCAATTTTAAGATTCCTTCAAGGCTGTTCTAGTACAGGACTGAGTCCTTTGTACCTCAAAAGCCAATAATGACTTTAAAGTTGATACAGATTGACTTTTGAAGTATAATATTTAGTGGCTGATCTCAAAGAAATATTTACAATTTTGAATTTGGGTAAAGGGATTCAAAGGTAGAGAATGCAATCTAGTAGATATCCAAGATTTAGTACAAACCACATCTAAAGCCATACGTAGACGTCGTCTTTGATCCATACTCTCGCCAGCTGCTGGTAGATGAAGAAGGCGAAATAAACTACCCCTGTGTTCATTAATGTGGTTTAACGTTGCAACTCGAAATGCAGAAAGAAAGTAACTTTGGAAGCTAACTCTATCTGGCTTGATTTTTGCAAGATAGTAGTTTGTTTTTGTATAGAATAAGCAACTTACCTAGGTAGATACTCGGTTACAATTGAAAAATGTGGTCGAACAGTGACTGCGCCCATGAAGAGAACCACATTTGGATGGCGTACACGTTTCATGATCGAAACCTTACAAGATTAAAAAACAAATTTTGAATGTAAGCGAGACTACATGGTTATTAGAAAATTTACATGAAAACTCGTAAAAATATATATGGCAAAATGATATATATACCTCTCTAAGAAACTCCTTAAGTTGATCATCATGGAAGTCCTGGACCGTTAAAACCTTAACAGCTACATCCTGTAAGAAAGGCAATACGGTAATTTCTTTTTAGTATAGCGTCAAAAGAAAATTCCGTATTTTGGGACTCCCATTTTTACTTTCCCAAAAATTCAAGATTTCGAGTCAAAGAAAACCTCTATCCTAGAGTGGGCACTTCAATGATAACCAATTTCAATTAGAGAACTGTAGGAACCGCATAAACATGGGTACCTATTGCTTTAGTTGTGATACATAAGATGATCATGTAACTGCATAGTCTACTCTCTTTCTCTCTCTGGCCAGCACTACGAATGCTCATTTGGTTCATGCGATTCTCTACTTATAAATGGTTCTCTATTGAGCGTGCACACCCCTTAACCTAGATAAGAGGATATTCTATTTTAGGTAGAACTTTAACATTTTTTACCCGCCTTGCTAAAACAACTTTCTGCATTAAAAGGATTGTCTAAGGAGGGTGTTTACTAATGTTGTATTGAAATCAGACACAAAATATAGGCTTCAAAGTGTAAAAACCAACAACTAAACCACAAAGGTTTGGTTGGTTCAATGAATGATCAGTTTCTTCTTCTTCCCACTAACTGATTTATGTTTAAGAAGATAAATATAGCAAGAAGTACTAACTGATCCATGCCACTCTGCACGATGAACTGTCCCAAACGAGCCTGAAAATGCAAGGTAAACTTTAGCCAACTTGCAGCTAAGCAAGTTCGGTATCAAAACACGTAAGTAGAGTTATCAAGACATACATACCAGCACCAATACGCTCTTTGATATGTAACTCATCCCAAGCTATCTCAGGCCAGTCCATAGCGAGAGATGGCTCAAGGTTTAGGTACCTTGGAGCAGTCACTGGGAGTTGCCTCCACATTTGTTGTCACTCAACAACTGACCTGATTGACTTGGTTTGACTTTTGGAGTTTCCACTGTCTCACAAATTCTGTAACTCGTGTCAAGTGATACACATCTCATCTCCTTTGATTCTCCGTTAAGGTCAGTTTCTTTAACAGATACATTTGGTTCAACTTCAACGCCTGCATGACATTGATCATGTTAGGGGTGTGTGGATGCGGGTTTAAAGGTAATTATTTAATATCACATGATCATTTTCAATACACCCAATGACCCAAAACATAACATTATGATAGAAGAAAAAATAACTGGTTAAACGTAAGAAAGAGAACATACCTTGACTTGAGAAATCGATGATCGATCCACATAAACTTGTTGAACTTCTTTTAAATTGAAACTTTGAAATGGTGAGGGAACCAAAGAAAGTATATCTCCGTTAATAGAGGAATCTGGTTTATACATGTTTCCTGGATTCCCGATTAGATCCATTACATACTCCCTGATACGTATAATATGTCACATTTACGAGTAAGGACTAAGTGAAGACAGTTTTCTCAGATTTTGATCATAAACATAAAACAAGAACAAGTATCAAATAAAACATATTAATTCACCTAACCTCGTCAAATTGTCATCTTTGATCTTGACAAGGCATGAGGATCTATGATCTTCAACACAATACTTGCAGCCTCTAGCTATACGGCAAGGTAGTCCCACGTAGTCGGCCAATTTCTGCATATATATATTTCATCAGGACAACGACCCAAATACAACCAAACATGACTTTGTTACCTAATAAGGTAAACTGGATTGAAATAATATAAACTAGGGGTGTTCATGGTCCGGTTTTCGCTGTTTTAGGTAAAACCGTGAACAGAACCGTTAGTAACGGTTTTTGAATTTTATAAACCAAAACCAAACCGTAGAAATTTTAAACCGAACCAAACCAAACCGTTAGTAGCGGTTTGGTTCCGGTTCGGTTTCGCGGTTTGGACTCGTTGAATCTTTATACAAGATGTCTCGAATTTGCAAAAAAAAAGAAGAAGAATGTCCACAACTCCAAGTTCCTTTAAACATAAACAAACTTTTTTTGTAATAATTAACAATCCAAATATCTTAAAAGGCCATCTAATTTAGCAAATACATAAATAAAATATACCCAAACACTTCAAACAAAGGTTGAATTTGAAATTTAAAAAACTTACATAAGGATTTAAATTACTGTAATAAAATATATGCTAATGTAAAATGAGTTAGCCCACTATTACTTTACAAAAATTTAGTTATAGGCAGAAACAAATTTTATTTTATCTATGTCTATATATAATAAGAAAATATTTATAAGAAAATATAAATAAATCCTTACGGTCCGGTCCGGTTTTTTGCGGTTGGTTTCTGGTATAAACCATAGACCAAACCGTTTGCTATGGTTTGAAAATATTGAAACCGACCGACCAAAAGTTAAGTAAAAAAACCGACCATGAAACCAAACCGACGACCGGTTTGGGCGGTTTAACGGTTTGAAGCCAAGCCGTGAACACCCCTAATATAAACTATGAATCATTGGTTGATAATAACCAATGCATACACTGTGACCAATGACATTCCTAACTTTCACTTTCATTACCAATGGCAATCCCATTCTAATGGAGAAGTAACTCCGTCTGCCCCTAACTTTCATTTATGTTGTTTGAAAGCAAGTTACAACACTCTGATTATCAATTGTTCATTAGAGGCACACATAGTTACTTTTTTCATTAAAGTGAGATTACCCCTTGGCAACGAAAGTTAAGGAAGTGTCACTTGTCACATTGCAGGCATGGATTAGTATCGACCAATGGGTATAGCTTGGATTAAAAAAAATCCACCCATTAATAACTTAAACCATATATAAACCTTGAAAAGAATAGCTCTGTGCCTACAAAGACCCACAGACAAGCTGCCAACTGTGACCAAAATGCCTTTTTGAAGATCCCTCAGTTTGAGGCTAGCTGACTCCCAATGAGCATGGAGATCATCTTGTTCCGTTTGAAACGAACCCCTTAAAATGAAGTTATATAAAATAAAGTTAACGCGCAAGAGAGATGCCAAAACAAATTAATGATGGAGACTTAGTACCCCATTGTAGAAGCAACAAGTTTTCCTAGGTTTTGAGCCAACACATGATTGTTTTCTGCACAAAAGTAAAGCTCTTGTGCTTTATCCTCCAATTCCCTTAGCCGTGAATCTCCATATCGATCGACAAGAAGCACCTCCATTGACGTACTGCTTGAATTCACAGCTTTGAGTGCAAGTAAAGATGGGCCTTGTTCAGAATCACTGCACATCATCCACGTATATGGATCCATTCCCAGGATGTTATAGAACCCGTCCGATATCTTGTCATTATATGACAGGGTACCATTAACCTGAAATTTTATCAAAATCATCAAACACACTTAGTACAAAACAAACATATCATCAATCAAAAAACACAGTTTTTAATCACATAAACGGAGTTAACCGAAGGAAGACAAAACAAATGAGTATCACCAACTGACTGAAGTCGTCAATACCAACAATCATATTCCCGACATATTATCATTGGAAACCACTTTCCCTACGACTTTCTACTGGGATACTCATTTATTTAGTAGTGATGCAAATATATATACACAACAAATAAATAAGCTAGCTAATATGAAATCATATATACCCAAAGACGATAGGAAACAGACTCCCCATCATAACAGGCGCCCGCAGGAGCTTCAACACGCGTAGGCTCATTAGCAACAGCCGCGTGACGGGTTAACCTTTTCGCAAGCATAAGCTGCAAGTAATAACTGTCCCGCCACTTCCGTATAAGACCATAATCACCATTCCCCACCACAACATCCTCCTCCCTTATCAAATCCTTACCAAAACCACCCGAACTAACTGTCGCAATCGTCCCCGAAAACAAACTCGCCGCATAACTACTTGCCCCGTCACTGGATAACCTCCGTAACGACACCTGTCGACGTGGCGTCTCATTATAATAATAATAATCGGTAACTTCATCGTTGTTTAGAGGTATCGCGTGACCGGAACATCCACCAGAAGCTTTGTTATCACCCAGCCAGCTTACGAAATCGGTGACGTCATCCCTCTTCTTCTTCCCGTGACTACGTTCGCTTTTACAGCTACTACTAACTAAACGCTGTCGTTCCGATAATAAAACCGTGTCTGCGTACACGCCACTCTTGTTCTTCCTCTCCTGATCTTCAGATTTTAACGATGACCTTTCGGTGAATTTTCTCGGGAAAACATATGTTGCTCTATGAGGCATTTTTTTTTTAAAAAAAGTATCGTATTTGAATCAATAGTAGTAACAAAAAAGAAAAAGAAAAACAGATATCTAACACTGGTTTTGCTGTTATTCTAGCATAAAACGTGTTTCCTAGATTGGAAATTAACAGCTTCGGTGAATAAAAACTGATCGTATTTTAGAAACAATCTTTTACGTGTTGTGGACTTTACAAACCTCAACAAGGAACGCATATTTCGACTTTAAAACCCTAAACGAAAAAAAGGTTCTATATAATATTCAAGAAACTTTATGAGAAGATGAAACGAGGAGGGTCTGTAGAGGAACCAGAGGAAACGGTTGAAGAAAGGAAGAGCTAGCAGAGATTGTATTGCATAATTGTATGGATGAAAGAGCGGCTGCATCGATTTTTGCAAAAAGAAGAAGGATTAACTGGGGAGTGGAAACTGCAATAACATTTCTTTTCGGTAGCTAACATGGATGTTATTTATGTTAATATAGTTATATACTGATAGGATCGGTTGTGATCTGCTTCACGCTTGTGGTGGAGTGCTACGAGAAATTATAGGTAGAGCCTAACTTTTTTGAGGTATTAGATTCAATCTTTGATCCCGTCGGGCTTTACTGATTTTTTACTGTCGCGTTATCAGGCGGTTGAGAGTTTAGGTTTTTCAAGAATTGGTGGCTTGGTGGGTTCTTGCTACCCAGCGTTACTTGTGAGCGGGCACCTAAGACGTGTCTTCACCTAGGGGTGTATGAAGTGCTTTTGTAACCAACTGGTTGAAACCCCGGGTAGTCTGGACGTCGTTTGTTAGCCGTTCAAAAAGGATCGGTTGTGATCGAAAGCTGAATTTCTGGTATCAATTTATTTTGTTAAAATACTAGTATAATACTATACTATTTCATTACAATACTAGTATAATACCGACACATAGTACACCAACTAAAAAGATATGCTAAAAAGAATGTCGACAAGTGTTAGGTGTTTAGGATTGATTATTTAAAACAGATTATGCGTTTTGGAAAAGTAGTGTGGAGCTGCTTATAGATTATTGCGTTTTGTTAGCCTAAAAAACTGATTATCTGCGTTTTAATAAAAAAACGCAATCCAAACACTAAAAACTGATTATCTGCGTTTTCAAAACGCAATAATCCAAAAGTCAGATTTAAAGCGCAATCCCAAACACCCTATAAGTATCATATTGAAAACCATAGGCTAGTATGGGTTGGGTTCATCATGGTACCTTTATCATACCAACAATCGCTATACTTAGGCTAGGGGTATCGAATAAAGCCCTATGGACTATAAATTGCCACGTCTACCTCACATCAGACCCACGTAGATAGAGGGCGCTTCAAAGCCGCCACCCTTAACTAATATGTTATGAAAGAAAGTCACTTTAATTATTTCCTAATCATGTTTTTTTAATTAATTTAAATCTATTTATATTTTATAAACATTATAAATTTAAATAAAAGTTAAAAAATAAAAAAAATACATGAATAAAACAAAAAAAATACATATTTAAATAAAAAATATATTATTAAAATAAAAAATACATAATTATAATGAAAATTACATGATTAAAAAACAGCTTAAACATTGTTATTCCATCCGGAGTAGTTTCTCATAATTCGTCACGCCGACACATGAGCATATTGTCGGTCGTTGCAACGTTGGCACTCTTGACGGGCCGCGTTAATCGTCATGTCCTTTGTTATGACCTCCGCGTTGTTCATCGCCTAGTTACGGTGCCTCAAATCTTATAGATGCAAGCCATATGACAATACATTTTTAAGGGATTTCTGGTAGCCTCTTAATGACCATTCACAGACAACCACTTAGTGGTCCATAACTTCTAAATGGTTAAGCGGTAACTTTATGTAACATCCGACCCCTCTCACCACCAATATTGTTCGCTTTGCCAATCCAGAGCTCACGGATTTGTTTTTGGTTGCCCGGTGGAGACTTCCCAGGAGGTCACCCATCCTGATATTGCTCCCACCTGAGCACGTTTAACTATGGTGTTCTCCTCTCATCCACTAACATTAAGCCCCAAAACGCGTTGGTTATTTAAGAGGCCTTGGATTACATGTAAACCAAGGATCTCTACTGGCCACGGTCGATGTGGGATTTTCTTGGGGTGTCACATTCACCCTCGGTTAGAGTCTCATCATCCCTGTTGAGGTATGCACCCACCATCCCGAACGACGCAGGAGTGGCTCTGATACCATCTGTAATACCCGACCCCTCTTACCACCAATATTGACCGCTTTGCTCCGATGGGTTGCCCATCCAGAGCTCACGGATTTGCTTTTGGTTGCCCTAGTGGAGACTTCCCAGGAGGTCACCCTTCCTAGTAGTGCTCCCACCTGAGCATGCTTAACTGTGGAGTTCTCCTCTCATCCACTAACATTAAGCCCCAAAATGCGTTGGTTATTTAAGAGGCATTGGATTACATATGAACCAAGGATCTCTACTGGCCACGGCCGATGTGGGATTTTCTTGGGGTGTCACATTAACCCCCTGTTAGAGTCTCATCGTCCCTGATGAGGTAAGCACCCACCATCCCGAACGGCACAGGAGTGGCTCTGATACCATCTGTAACATCCGACCCTTCTCACCACCAATATTGTCCGCTTTGCCCATCCAGAGCTCACGGATTTGTTTTTGGTTTCCCCGGTGGAGACTTCCTAGGAGGTCACCCATCTTGATACTGCTCCCACCTAAGCACGCTTAACTGTGGAGTTCTCCTCTCATTCACTAACATTAAGCCCCAAAACGCGTTGGTTATTTAAGAGGCATTGGATTACATATGAACCAAGGATCTCTACTGGCCACGGCCGATGTGGGATTTTCTTGGGGTGTCACACCTTAAGTCTGAATGGTTAAGAGGCAACCATTAAGATGTTACCTCTTAACCATTCATACTTAAGATTACATCTTAACCATTAAGAGACTATAAACCATTCATATGTAGTCTCTTAATAGCTATCAAACAATCTTGTGAATGTTATAGGGGTTTTCATGCGTATGTTGACGAAATTGTGCAATAACGGAGTTCCATAAAGATAATGACGATTCAGCCTTTGCTTGCTTGGCGAGAACCACCCAAATCATAGCAAATGTGATATCCTCTTTTTCATTGCCATTTGAAAGCTTAAGAAAAAGTTGGGTGTAAAAGATATAGAGAGTGGGTTGTGTCAAAGAATGTGATTATATGGTTATTTAGTTGTGTGTATAGGGTTTTTAAACCATTCAAGATTTGTTTTTGTTCATTACCGTTTTACAATGGAAATGCGTGGGGGCCTACAAAGAGTATCTTTAACCCTCATTGACCGCTTGACGTGGAAGGTTATAACACGGGGGGGGGGGGGTTGTGCCCCCCAATTGGTGTGGTTGGGAGGCGTTACTCATGGTGGCTGGGAAGGACCCATGGGTAAGGCTCGTTTTATTCAGGGACACATTTTTTATAAAATGTCTCTCTCTCTCTCTATATATATATATATATACTAGCTGATTACCCTGGGAAGGTCCCGGGGTTGAAAAATTTAATATGAATTAATAAAAAGTGATAAAAGAAGAAAACTCAAATCACGAAAAGAGTAAATAACTTAAACATAATCAATCTTAGTTAAAAAAATGTTTATTTAAAAAGTTAAAAAAAAAACAAAAAGCATAAACCATATTAAACATAATACAGTATTAGAAGGATAACCTTCAACATATAATCATCTTCGCGTAATTTAAAATATGTTACAGTTTGACTTATATGGATGTAGAATTCATGATCACATTGAAAATAAAAACACTTATTTCAATACAGTGACTTTGTAAAGAAAAGCATATACGAATTTTCTTTAAATACATGAATTTAGATTAAATGTTTTATTAATATAAACATAAATCACTTTCAATAATCAACGAAGAAGAAAAAACTTTAAAATCTCTTAAAAAATTTTAACACTTACTTCTTGATGAATAGAAGGAGAATTCAGAAACTTGTTAAGAATGAAAGGATTGATGTTAATGTAATCATATATTTATAATGACTACTCAATAATTTTATATTAAATTAATTTGTAAATAAAATCTTCTATTTTAAATTAGAAGTTCTTTTATTTATTTTTAAATAAATATTTTTATTAAACTTACTATAAACAAATAAATATTTAAATTTTTATGTCAATCCTTATACATAATTCGAAAACAATACTTATAGTATAAATCGAAAATAATCTTTAAATTTTAAATAGAATATAGTAACAAATAATTCAGTCAAATTTATTTTCAATTAGAAGATCTGTATATCTTCTTTTATTTATTTTTAAATAAATATTCTATTAAACCTCTCACCTCAACGTTTCATGTGGCACATTCAATGGGGGGGGGGGATTGAGACCTCCATTGAATGTCACATCATCATAAGTCAATTGTTTTATTAATAGTTATATATATGTATATGTCATATTGTGTGTGCGTGTGTTTTAATAGAAAACCCATTAATAACTTAAAACTTTGGTCCACTGAAAACTCATTGAAAACTCAAAAACTTATTGGCTCATTTATAAGCTTAATACTCATTTAAAACTCAAAACTTAAAGTATGAAGGACATATTTTTAAATGACTTGGATAAAGCACCAAAATTTTTAGAGACGCGTCATTACCCCACACCCCAGCCTTAAGGTATCTAAAAATACTCTATTATGAATACAAGTCTATTTTCAACGAATTTTAATTCGCCCCTTCAAGAAAACCAAAAAAAACGAACATAATAATAGTACCGATGTTGTTCGGGCGGTACTGGTTCGGTTCGTCATGATAACAAATCTAAGCTTTTAAATAAAACTTTTATCGAATCATAGATAAAATGAATGACGTCACAACTGTATATTTCAAATTTCAAAAAATGTCTTATGTAAAATAAGTTAATGTAGGGGATCCACGTGTCACCCGTCCGAATCAAAACCTGACTTGGACCCGACTATTCGGCTTATAATACAATCACTATTTTATTTATTTAGTTTTTTTTACCAAAATTAATAAGTTTATTTTTAATATATATTAATATATATATATATATATATAATTAGGCGTAAGCGTGACAACAAAAAACATATATATTTCTCAAAACGGATCAACAACCCATACCAGTGATCTAAATACAAATACAAACAAATAACATGTAACACAACCATAAGGCTTTCAAGATTCGTTACCTTGACGAAACACCAAATACTCGCATGATGGATCAACGAACGCTCCGCTAGTAAGCACAAACACCAACTTCAAGAATCACCCGAACACCCGGTGTAGATCCGATCTAACAGAAAACACGAGGCACCAAAACAAGCACGAGACACAAGGCCCGAAACGACATGTGACATGAAGTGGGTCTGCACGTGGGGTTGAAGTACTTTGTTAATTCTAATTTTGACAATTTACTTGTTTATATAAAATTTATAAAACTTGAATTCACTCAGCTCGTCTGACTTTGCGTGCATACTAGATTGATTTCAGGCTTGTTGAAGACTAGGGACGTCTTGGCATGCAGCGGGACTACCTAGTTGTAATTAACATTTCGAATAATGGAACTGATGATTGTAAACAACCGGATCACAATTTTATTACTCTCTCCATTCCAAAATTACACAGACACATCAGGTTCACACAAACATTAATAATAACATAATCAATATCTACAAAACTTACTACCTACAATCAACCGTTACTAGTTCAATTATCGTTAAAACACACAGAAAAACACAAACGAAGACGAATAAGATGTTTATAAACAGGTGTAAGATCAAAAAACAAAAATGTTACTTTATGTAATAAAATATCTTAACATTTTAAATAGAAATAATTTAACATGTTAATAAAATAGTTGAACATGTTAAACCTTATTTGATTTAGAAAGATGAACAGGCCAACCATCTAATGAAGTTCATGTTGTAAAAAACATTAACAACATGAAGAAAATGCAGCAAGACGCAGGTCAACAGATAAATAATACACACACGACTTTTTAACAGACAAACTTTTATACACATAGGCGTCGATGGAAAAGATGAGTAAGATTAAACACATAACTATTTGATTTAGTCTATGACAAAGGATATATATATAAATATTGCATATTTCTAGCAGCAACACGAATAAGCCAACCATCTAATAAAATAATTTAACATGTTAATAAAATAGTTTAACATGTTAAACATTATTTGATTTAGTTTATGAGGGAGGAGAGTCCATATTTCTTGCAACAACACGGACATGCCAACCATTTAATAAAATAAAATTTTAACATGCTCATTAAATAGTTTAACATGTTATACATTATTTGATTTAGTCTATTACAAATGAGATACCATAATTCTAACAACAACACAAACCGCCCAACCATCTAATAAATTTCTTCCTGAAAAAAACACTAACAACAGAAAGAAAATGAAGCAACACGCAGATCAACAGATAATTATAATACACACACAACTTTATATCAGACAAACTTTTATATGCATAGGCGTTGATGGAACAAATGAATAAGATTGGAACACATAACTATTTGATTTAGTCTATGACAGAGGAGACAAAGATATTGCATATTTCTAGCAGCAACACGAACAGACCAACCATCTAATAAAATATTGTAACATGATAATTAAATAGTTTAACATGTTATACATTATTTGATTGAGTCAATGATAGATAAGAGTCTATATTTCTAGCAACAACACAAACAGGCTAACCATCTAATAAATTTGTTCCTGTAAAAAACATCAATAACCGAAAGAAAATGCAGCAAACATGCAGGTCAACAGATAATTATAATACACACACAACTTTTTAGTAGACAAATTTTTAGATCTAAGCATTCATGGAAAAGATGAGTATAAACAACCGGATCACACTTCTATTACTCTCTCCGTTCCAAAAATACACAGATGCATCAGGTTCACACAAACATTAATAATAACCTAATAAACATATACAAAACTTACTACTTGCAATCAACCATTACTAGTTCGATTATCGTTAAAAAACAAGACAAACACAAACGAAGACAAATAAGATATTTATGCACAGGTGTAAAATAAAAAACAAACATTACTTTATGTAATAAAATAACTTAACATGTTAAATAGAAATAATTTAACATGTTAATAAAATAGATGAACATGTTAAACACTATATTATTTAGGAAGATGAACAAGCTAACCATCTAATGAATTTCTTATTGTAAAAACATCGACAAACGAAACAAAATGCAGCAATACGCTGGTCAATAGATAATTATAATACACACACAACTTTTTAGCAAACAAACTTTTATGCATATAGGCGTTGATGGAAGAGATGAGTAAGATTCGAACACATAACTATTTGATTTATTCTATGATAGAAGAGACATAAATATTGCATATTTCTAGCAGAAACATGAATAGGCCGACCATCTAATAAAATAATTTTTAACCCAATACACTCTAAGTTCTACTATAAAATCTCTTTTTATTTAATTTTCAAATGGCAAACCAACATTGGACCATGTAAGAGGAAATCACTTTGGCCACGAGTTGGGTTACCACAGTCAAACAAGGACTACCTACCGATTTGCTATGGTCTTGGAACACATTTCTGAATATATTGCATTAGCATATGGATGAAAACCATTGTAACATGCATACCATAACTAGAAATTTTATTGTTCTCTAAACGCGTAACATCTAAGAGGTTCTTTATCCATTGGGGGGGGGGGGGTTAAACAAGAATAAGGCGATTTAGGCAACCCGTACCGAGTACCGTCTCGTGCGCAACAATAATTTTCATAATATTGTGGTTTGGAGAATTATGAGAAACCGTTTTGCACAATAATAAGTTTTATAATCATGTCTTTTATATATGTGTGGTTTTTAATATTAATGTTATGTATTTTTATTTTTAATTTATGCATATTTGTTTTTAATGTTATATATTTTTATTTTAGTGCCATGTATTTTTATTTGTTTAAATGTTATTTTATTTTATTTTGTTCAATTTAAATAAAAATAAATAAATAAATAAACGATTGAGGGGCTTTATATCATTGCTCACAGATGTTATTGTAAGGAGACAATGGAGCTTCCTTTTTGACATGGTACTGAGGTGACACAATAGGACTGCATTCTACACCATATAGCCTAAGCAGAGATCCATGGTACTTTATAGAATAGTCATAACCCAGGGCCGTGTCCGAGAACACTAAAAAAAAATTGGGCCTCGGGTGAAAAAAATTTGGGCCCAAAATTTTGTCGAGAGGAATGAATTAAAAAAATGAATTCGGTGTTAAAGCCAAGGATTGAACTAGAGACCTCTACATTAAATTAGCATGGTTTTTTCAACTCCACTAATAAGATTTTAATATATAAAACATAATTATATATCCTAAATATAGAATTTAATATATATATATATATGTGTGTGTGTGTGTGTCTATTTTTAAAAAATGTTCGGCCCCATTTTGAAGGTCAGACCCTGAGCCAGTGACCACCTGGCCCATACTCAGGGCCGGCCCTATCACAACCCAACGAGTAAATCAGGTACAAGACTGAGTCGTTTGCCAAGGCCCGTCTATTCTCATCTCTAGAATGTGACATCGTTGGAAATAACTATATATATGTGTCTGGACAAGGTTTTAATATCTTCATATTTGATTATATCATCCTTTAGTGCCATATTTTCTATATTTTGTATGAATTGCTTAGTTAAATAATTTGAAGTAACGTATGAAGCAACAGGCTTTGGATTTTTTTTTTCTCTTTTAAAAGTTACTTTCTTTTGTTTATGGGACTTGAACATAAGACCTTCAAACCTCGGTGTTCATAAAGACTTTGCGTTTGTCAATGGGCCACCAACCCTATTTATAGAGATTTCGACTTCTAATGAGTCACCAAAAACATTTATAAGAAACAGGTTGTTTTATGGATTTCTTTTACCAATTTGATCTTTTGTTTGCTATTTAGCTATAAGATTCACTTCACCTTGAAAAGCAATGTAGTACCGTGACTTTATAATAATTTGGTTGGTGAATCACATGGTGATCATAAAGGCCATATGAAATTTGTGGCATTGACTCGATTCATAGTTAATGCACAATTTACAGATGGCCAATGGATCTCCCTTTACATCTAATCTCCTACATGTGATCCTAAGTTAGCTTTAAGTTGAGTCCTTAATAACATATCGTGTATCAACAATATATATATATATATATATATATATATATATATATATATATATATATATATATATATAGGGTAAGGTTCCTGTAGGAAAATTGATTTGTGTAGGAAGTGTAGGAAGTGTTTTCAACCATTGGATCTAGAAATGGATGGTTAAGATTAAAAGTTTGGGTTTGTTAAGATTCTACTAATTATATTTTAATAATTAAGGGTAGGATGGTCCAATAAGTGTTTTAAATGAGGGTAGTAATGCCATTTTCTTGTATTTTAATAAAGAAACCATTTGACTCTCACCCTTAAATCATGTGCCCCTCTCTCTCTCATCTTAATTTTAATCTTAATTTTATTAGTGATTATAATTTCTCTCATACATTCAAACTTGTTCATCTTCCAAAAAGAAAAAAACAAATAGAACCACAAAACCTTCTTTGTACCGGTTATTCTTCATCTTCTATATTAGTGGGTTTAAAGTAATAGTTTTTTTTGCTGATCTAACCGAATGATAGTGTTTTTTTTTACTAAACATGATTAATATCTGTTAAAAACACTCATGATTCATTTTTAAAACACTACTGATTCGTATAAACCACTACTTATTCGTTATAAAACACTCTTGATGTGATTATAAAACACTCCCGATGATATTATAAAACACTCCTTATTAATGCATACTAGTTTCTCTTTAATTATAAAACACTCCTGACGTTATTATAAAACATTCCTGATGTTAACCTTCTATCATGACTTGAATAATCGAACAAGTGATAGAGATGGGTTATATGTTTGAAGAATCGAACAAGTTTTTAGGTATTGATCAACTTATTTGATATAAATATTCTATGATTCTTATGAAAAATAATGAATAATTAGTTAATTTAGGATGATTAACCTTCATAAATATCTAGATGTTAGTTGCTAATTTAGTGGTTTGTAATAAATAAAAAAATAGACAAAAGTCTATAATGCCATTCATCTAAAGATTTAATTAGATTTGATCTAATGTTTGAAAATACTTCCTACACTTTCTAAACAAAACAATTTTCATTCCGAATCCTCTACCTATATATATATATATATTTACATTTTAATTTTTGTAAGAATTCCATTAGATTATTGTTTTTCATGGTTGTTAATAGGATAGCGGATTTACTGGCCGAATCCCGTGTTGGAAAAATGAATTCGAAAATAACTTGATTATTTCGTAGGTAGACATAAACATAACCCGTTTAAGTTGAAATTTTATACTTTTAATTAAATCTTTTTGTATTATCATTTTGCATGTTAATTATTTTAAAAGTTGTCCGATATAAATAGTAAATTTTTAAAAATATAACACGTTATTACAAGTTGTTATTACAAGTTATATTTTTCTAATACACTTTTATTGTTGGATTTATTTGTGAGAATATGATGGGCTAAGAATGGACAGCTGATGGAAATCAGCCCAAGGTTGATAGAGGTTCAAAGATGATAGAAGGTTAATGTGGCCAAGCTGGAAATCTAGAAGCCCAAGTTTAGGAGCCCACTTGCCACTTGTTTATCCGAGCCTATGTGGCAATCTGGGTGATCTCAATCCAAGGGTGTTGATCATGTAAAAGTGTATTTCTATGACATGATCTAATGGCTCGTGTTGGTTCGGATGTGCTTTCTCCCGAACCTCATTTCTCGTCTATAAAAAGTGTGACAACAGTCAGTAAACCAGCTCTGTATCCGTACGTTTTGCATCTATTATTGTCATTACATGTGCATCATTACACATTTTTTCATGCAATATACCCCCCCCCCCCAGTCTAGTGAAGCAAGAATCAATCCAAAAACTCAACATGAGACACTTGTTTAGTCATACAACGCCCGGATAATCACGAAACAAACATCAAGTGAGGCTACATACCCTCTAACACATGGTAACGTCTCTTTAACATATGTATACGAGACTCAAGGTAACAATAACATATGATCACCAAGGACACTACACTAATACATGTTAATTTCGTCATCGAGCACCCTTGCCATTAAAACGACATCAAACCACCTCCCTATACAAATGGGTGGACCATAACTAGGTACAAGCTAGTAATTCGTTTAACACACACACTACTCCTCCATATGATATTATCTAAACTGTGTCCTCATAGAATGGATTAGTGTTTGACGAAACCTACCTATACGCGGGTGAACATCCACACAAACCAAGACATTAATAACCTAGAACCCTAACTTAACAAAGAACTAGACACTATGACACTACCCTATCTATAAAACTATGTGTGTGTATGTATAGATATGACACCTTGGCCGACTTTCTTAGATATAATAGCATCATCATGCCACATCTTGGATCCACCTAATTTACACTAAAAAGGGAAACAAACACACATGCTAAGTAATAACCTAATGAAGCTATACCTTACCTCTTTTGGGACCTATAATCGGCCAAGACACAAACAACGAAGTGATCACCATTTGATCCTATCTTACAACCTAGGACCCTAGTAATTTGCCAAAAAGAATGAAGATCCTTGTGCACACCAATCGGCCGAAAACCCCAAACCATAACCACCTCATGTCACTATCACACATATGGTTAAATCTTACACCCAAATAGAACTAACCACCTATACCACAAAAACCTAAGCAAACTACCCTTTCCCCTTTTGAAACAATGCCACCATTCGGCCAACACATGGTGAATAGGACTAGACATAGAAGCTTCTAAAACATCACCATCATCACACTTGAAACCTCTAATCTCTTGTCCTTATACTCGGCCGAACAAGACAAGAAGGAACCCACCTCATGTTGACAATTTACACTAAAATAGCTACCTTACAACACCTTCTTAACACCCTTGATAAGTCATCTTTTTCCCTTTGTGAATGCTTACACATTTCGGCTAAGGACAAGGAGAATGCATGACACAAACTTACATGGAAGTGAAAGTAGGACAAGAATGATTGCTCCATTCCCAAGATAGAAGACATACCCCTTTGTGACTACCCACAATCGGCCGAAACCAAGGAAAGGGACAAGGGAGTTCATTGTGTTGTCAACATTAACATTCTTTTGATTATCCTATGCCTTAATCGATTTCTAGCTAGGAGATCCTTTACCATCTTTGTTCTTGTCCACTTCCTACCCAATCCCCTATAAAAGGAGGTCAAGATCATTCACCATTGCCACACCAACACCTTTCTATCACTCTAAAAAACTTTCGGGTATTATACTCTTTGGGCCGAAGCTTTGCAAGATCTTGGAGGAGTCTAGGAGGCTATCCAACCATCAACCACTTCTTGGTAACATCTCCATACCCCTAAACTACAATCTAGTCCATTATACCCCACATTGATCAGTTTAGGTTCGAATTAAACACATGAACACACACATTGTCATAGATTTTGTTTACTTTTACTCACTAGTGAACACATTATCTTAAAACCACATCAATCAGCTCTTGTAATACCTTTGGGAAGCCAAATCCATGCTTTTACATCATAAAAATCACATAAATCACCATGTATAGAATCGGTTTTTGTAATACAAGCACACTTGATTCAAGTTTAAGATTAAAGACTAATGTGATCAAACTCGTTTTCTCACAAAAACTCATAAACAATGCTTCATGGTAACCCACGAGGCCTTATTAAGCCCAAAACATACAAGTTTAATCCATATTACAATCGGCTTAAGGACCTATGTGAAGCTTTATAATCGGCTACCACCAACTAACATGTGTTATCAAAGCTAGAACATGTGTTAACATCAACTTGGCTGAAATAATGTCCTAAACACATGTTAAGATATCTATCTTTATCACAAGTACAAAACCAAGGTTCACATAACTCAAAAACCGGGTTCACAAGTGTCGGGTAGACAAATTGTATTGTGAACAACTAGAACTTGTGATTTACGATGCTTTTTAATAAATCATAGGGCAAGTACTGTCTGGACGATAGTAGCTACGTAATTCGGCTTCACTAGACCACATACATCTCTATCAGGTGAGTTTTCATGGCCCCATTTTCCTATTTTACATTTCGGGGGAAATACATGCATCTATACTAGTGTCATTTTCAAGTGTGTGTACATTCTATCGTGACTACCGTGTGGAACATGAGACATATTGGTTCATGAGCTCACTAGTCCTCGTACAACGTTTACTGTAACCATTAGCTAAACATTTAGCTATGGAACACTTTAATAGATCTATTGGGTTGACACCCCCACTCTTGGTTAGTCGCTCTAACCGGTTACATACAAAAGAGTGTTGGTATTCTACTATACATACATTGTCTTTAGTGTACAATGCGCGAGGCACAACAGTCAAGAGGTTTGGTTACGGGACTCATGGTTTGCACAGTGATCATTCGCTTAGCTATCTTATGATTGGTCATACACGAATTACACGTTGGTTTTACTTGTTACAATCAAACCCGTGAACTCACCAACATTTTTGTTGACAAAACTCGTTATGCATGTTTTTCAGGTAACTAAATGGAGGGCCACGGAGATTTGAAGGAAGGGTTCGAGCAAGCACTGTGTGGTACCACTTTGATGGGTTTCCATTATCATCCTTATGATGTTTGTTCTCAAGTTGTACAAGACAATATTTCCTTTTGTTAACGATATGATGTCGTTCTAAATAAAGTTATGACAATATCCGTCGTTTATGGTGGTACTATTTCAATAAAAATGTGTGTTGCTTGAACCTTGTGCTTGAAAACCTTTCGGTCGTTGCATCCCCGTGTTTTCGCCTTGGCGGGGTGTGACAAAAAGATCCTCTCTTCTCCTATTACCAGTTTAGAAGTCTTTGTCTCTCTCGTCTATATTATCTCTCATATTAGGCTTTGTGTAATAGATCATCAGTTAATGATCTAATCCTTTTCTTATGAGTTTTGTATTGATCATCAGTCAATGATCATTATAGAGAGCTTGTACAAGATCATTCGTCAATGACATGTTAGTGTTCTTGAGATCTTCAGTCTTTGTTGATTAGGTCTTGTGTTATTCCTAATCAAATGTAGTTAGATCTTTGATTGAGTTTGTATTTTTTCTTGATTCAGTAATAAAATCATTGTCAGGTTATTTGGTCAATATTGGTTTTTGTTTTCTGACATGCTATCAGAGCCTTAAGGCTCAGATCGATCTGTCTTCCGCTCGTCTTTTAGGGTTTTGTCGATTAGGTTGAGTCTGTGGTTAGTGTTTGGCATTGCTTCTGACAAGTTTGTTAATCATTCTTCTGGTGTGGAGGATTTACTTAATAGTTGGATTAACCCTTGATCTGAAGTTAACCATCAGATCTAGGGTTTGTTGGACGAATCTTGAAACTAAGCTGGACTCTGGGATAGCTGGAAAGAACTCTATTGCTCTCCAGACTGTCACCCTAAGTGAAGGTGATAGTTTGTGAGTTTTTTGGCGAAACCCTAACTTGGGTCTTTACCTGTGAGATTGTTCCTTGTTTTTGTTAGAATTCTTGTTGTGTCTAGGAGCAATATCCGGGTTAGGGGGACCAGAATTGGCTCAATAATTGGTGTGTCAAGTCTATGTGTTCTTGATTATCTGTTATTGAAGTCTGTATGTTTACTGATTGTTTGATATTTTTTAGAGTGCTTGTTGGTGTGGTTAGAATAAAAACCAGACTCCCTCGTTAAGACATGTCCAGGCACCCTTGAGTGATGAATCTGGAATCTTGACACTGACGGGGCTTCATGTCACACCCTCAAATTTTCACTTGCGGGGTTTTACCGCGAGCTGCGTGACACACCGGGATCCAAGTCAACAGTCACAATAAACGACAACTATATGAGTTAAAATAACGTAAACTAAACAATGCAAAAATCAAAAACCATGATCTTAAATACAACGGAAGCAATTCAAGTCTACAAAACCAAAGTAAAGATAAAACATATATTAAAGTTTTGACACCCAAGACATGATCCTAGATGCAAGTACAACTCCGTGCGCCTAATCCGACTGCTGCTACCTTAGCGACTTGAGAAAACATGCTAGAAAGGTCAACATATAATGCTGGTGAGTTCACAGGTTTTATATAAAACATTTCATCAGTCTTTAAAAGCGATTTCTGTTACTACTACGTTGTGTGAACGCTAGCTAGGCGTTAAGTATATTACTACTACGGTTAGAAACCATTACTGAACTGTAACAAATATGTATGCCCAGAATTTTGAGCTACCGTCATCCTCGGTAAGCCCGAAAGTTAGAGACAATATGCACCCGGCCGGGCTCCAACCGAACCGGGTAGGGTTTGTCAGGCCCAATAGATCTATCCACATTTCCCCCGTTATGTATCACCACATATTCATGGTTCCCCTGGGACTTCCAGATGAAACAACCGTATAGTAAACAACGACGACCATATTATAACATGATTGTGTGAATTCAAACCGTGTAAGCATGTTTTCTACCTCGAAAACAAAACTAGTCAGAGTGGGGCCGTGAACTCACCTTAGATTGCGTCTTCTAAAACAGAATACTCAACATGAATTGCTAGTCCCAACTACCGAAGACCTATCACAAAGTTTGTATAAGTGTTTTGACTAATAACCCTTAGGTTAACTAGTGATGACTCACATAATTAACATATAAAACAAGCATAAACAGTCTCATAATAGGGTAGAATTAGGCTTATATTATTGATATTGGGTGCTTAATTCGTTCCTATTTGTATTTCTCAGGAAACTGGAGCTCCAAGATGGAAACATAGGATTTCTGGGCAAAAACAAGCAAAAACTGGAGATTCCTGAAGATACGAGACTTGCAGCATGTTCACTGTATCTTTGAAGAAAATCTCGGGACTTAACAGTGATAAAACCAGTCCGGGAGTAACCCAGCACGCCCGCACACACTTGCACGGAGGCCCTGCACGCTAGAAGACAACGCAGCAAGCTTGGAGAACAAGAAAACGTACTGAGGACACGTGCATGTCCGTGCCACATCACTTGGCACGCCCATGCTCTTTGAAACGTGTTCCCCAAGCCTTAAACCAACAGAATCTGACACTTACTGATGAGCACGCCCGTGTTCATGCACTTAGCACGTCCTTGCACAGACAAAAAGTACAGACAACTCAGAACTGCAGCAACAGAACGTACGTGTAACAGCAAGCACGCCCCTGCAAACTCTTGACACGACCGTGCTGCCCCTGGAACTCTATAAATAGCAAAATAACCCCCACCATTTGTTCATCCCTTCTTGTGCTTTCTTAGGGCCGAACTCCAAGCTTCTTCCAGAGATCTTAGGGTCTTGTGGGAGGCCTTCTGGCCCTCCTAACATCCCTCAATGGTTAAGCCTCGTCCTACCTTGATCGCTTGGCCAAGAAGAGGATCGTAGAGTAGTTATGCAATAAATATCGAGGGTCGTGAGGATCAAGAGAGTTACATATCACTTGGAGGTGGATAGCTTGTCTATGAGCAGCCATGTTCTTGTGTTAATCATGTCTTATGGTTGTATCTTTCTATCATCATGAACCCATTTTGATTTGTAGACTTTTATTATTATTACGAGTAGTTTATTTTTAGTTATTTGTGTTGTTATCTTCTTCTAGTCCTTATTTGTTTATCTTTGTGGCATGTTTGAATGATGACTAACTTAATAACTTAACAAACTTTAACTTAATTAAAATAAACTAGAGGTATAATCAACTTCTGGTAACCCCGAGCTAGATCTAAGGTGAGGAAACCGGTAGTGAGACAGATCCTTTGGGCTTCTGATATCCAAACCAGATTCTAAGCAAAGGCTTCTGAAGTGGGCGAGATCTGAGTGACACATTTCTGGTTCATACTAGATGACTGAGTAATCTTCTTGGTAAAGGGAGGATTCCCTACAGGTGCACCAGTGATCTTCGGATTACACACCTTTAGGATTATGTTCCACCTTTATCAAGGATTTTATTCAGTAGTTGAGTGATTTTCTTGCCACTGGGAGGATTCCCTTTGGGCGCACCAGTGATCTCTTGTATCATACGCCTTTAGGATTATGTTCCACCTTTGTCAAGGACTTCATTCAGCTCGGGAGGTCAAGGGTTGGGATATTTAACTGTCATCCATTTAAACAACTTTATATTTAACTAATCAATAAATATTAAAATGCCACTTAAAAGACAAACAAACAACAGATTCTACAACTTTATATTTAACTGATCTAGTTCTCGTTATTACAACACCGTTAACCAATGGGGATACGGTCTCCTGAGTCAACTGTAAGAGAGATCCTTCGGTCTTAGTATCGTTAACCTTCTTAGGGGATTCGTTGTTAGTCCACTCGGGAATGACCCTACGGCGAGATCCTTCGGTACGAAACGCGAGAGCTAAGGCGAGGTGTACGTTGTTCCAGGTCAGAAGTGAAGCCTCCATTTTATGAAGAAGATGAGTTCGAAGACCAAATACTTGACCGTGGATTGAGGAGCCCGCTATACACGAGGCCCTGGCGGAGACCCCAGGTGGACGCACGCTGGAGAGGTTCAGCATTCTACGCGGTAGTAGCCTCCGTTTCTCTATCAAAGAGTCATAACTTCAAGATCCCTCTCGTCTTCCTCACAAATTAACTAACTTAAATTATTAATTCTAATAATAAATTTAACTATTAAATTGAAGGACCCCGAGATATGCATAATATACTACTCTACTATTTTTATCTTTTTGTTTTACCAAACCAAAACCTTTTTCAAAAACTATTTTTATTAAAGAACCCCTCCGTTTTATTTTTCTTTTCAAAACCCGATCAGTTGAGGGATGAGAGGTTGAGTAGAGGAAAGTGTGAACTTTGGAATACGATACTCAATACTTACCCTAGAGACTATACTATGCTCGTAAGGTTCTCTACCTATGTGTTGGTTTTAGTTTCGAAAGTAAATATTTTTTACTTTATAAATTTAAAACTTGGTGAAAACCGGTTTAGTAAAAATCAGTCATTTATCCCAAACCAAATTTTCTGAATTAAAACATAAAAAGTTTTTGGCCGGGAAAATGATATCTTTTTATTTTGCTAAAACCACGCACATCAACTAGTCCTCGATTGTCCAGACCATAACCATGTACGTTTGAAAACATGTTTTGGACGTTAATATGGCCACACGAGACAAGTCCCGGCATCCTATTAGTGACCCGATATCCCACGTGTTAGCCAAATACAAGAAGTCAAGCAATCATATGTAACTAAGCACTTAAAACGCATAATAGTTCACCAAGTCTAGCATACAGCTCATATATTGCATATACGAGTCCGAACACATGTTATCAGGTTCCTAAGCATGCCACGGAGTTCTAAATATGTTCCTAGGTGTCAAATCATGTTTCGGGATCTTAAAATACACTAATTGCCCCCTGTAGGTATGTGTGGGTTTTTGGCGCGTTAAACACTATTTTAACACATATAAGCACGTATTCACATGCCGACAAGTTATATAATGATTATAAACACATAATGCATGATAACTAACACGTTCACATTCGATCACCGATCCCCGGGACTCGAGACTTGCGTGTGTCCATTAAATCCGGTGATTCTACGAATCACCAATCCTTGTACACATGGTTATAGGCCGACTCCCAATGATTCCCAGAACCATCGAAATGACTCAACTGACCTAGTTAAGTGTAAAGTATGCATGACTCGCTAAGGTAGACTTACTAGTTTGACAAAACTTATTAACTTGAGTTTGTCGGGTGTCACACTTCGTCTGTTGCCTGCTTGTGTGCTCTCTGATTTGATTGTACAATTCTGTTTTAGATTATTTGAAATTGTTGTTGATTTAAATCTGTGATAATGTCTGATTCTGATAGTAGCAGTACTATTCAAGGTCGAGAGGTTCTTGGGGGTGTTACTTTAATTAGTGAACTAGATTCCAGTGATCCTCTTTATCTCCATGCTAGTGATTCAGCTAATCTTACTATCGTTAGTATTAAACTCAAAGGGACTGAGAACTATACTGTGTGTTCTAATGCCATGATTCTAGTTTTACAGATTAAAAATAAGTTAGGATTTATTAATGGAGATTGTGTTAGACCTACTGATGATCTTGTGTTAGGAAGACAATGGGATCGTTGTAATTCTGTTGTGCTTACTTGGATATTAAATTCCATTGATGAGGACCTATATATGGGTCAGGTTTATTCTAAGCTTGCATTTGATGTTTGGAAAAACTTAACCGATACATATAATAAAATTGATGGTTCAGTAGTATTTGATACATATCAAAAGATAAATCATTTTAATCAAAATGGTATCACTGTTGCTGAATATTATCATAAGTTACATGTTTTATGGCAACATCTAGATCAAATGTTACATCTTCCTGCTTGCACTTGTGATGCATCTAAACAGTTTAATGACTTTAACCATCTAATAAAGTTAATGCAATTCTTGATGGGTCTTGACAATGTGTATAGTGTTGTTAGAACAAATCTGTGAATAAGGGGTCATTTACCAACAATAAAGGAAGCTTTTGCAATTGTTTCAAGAAAAGAGTCACATAGGAACTCTAATGTTGCTATGGCTAAAGAACAAGTTCCCATTGTAGGATATTTTGCTAAAACTAGTCAAAGTGTTGATATTAAGAAAAAGAATGCTAGGATAAATAATCAAAATCCAAACCTAAAGTGTTCTCATTGTAATAAGGTTGACACACTATAGACAAATGTTTTGAGATTATTGGGTATCCTGTTTGGATGAAAAATAAAAGTGGTTTTAACAAAAGAAATGTGTCTTGTGACAATGTTATCAGTGGAACTTCTCTTGAAATAGATAGCAAACAGTCTTTGATTACTTTAACTGCTGATCAGATTTCTCAGCTGTTAAGTTTGTTGAATAAAAGGACTGAGGAGGCTACAACTAGCTGCAATTCTACAAGTAGGTCATGTAACTTCTTTTGTTCTGCTAGTAATTCCAAACCTGTGTTTTCTTTTTCAAATGTTCATGAGTTGTTTAGAAAACTTGGTTGGATTTGTGACTCTGGTGCTAACCAGCATATGGTTATGAATGTTGATTGTTTAATAAATCAAATTGATGTTAGTGACTTAGATATCAAAGTTAATCACCCTAATGGTACTTGTGCAAAGGTTACCAAAATAGGAGATGTTAGGTTAACTGATGAAGTCACCTTTATGATGTCTTTGTGGTTCCAAACTACTGTGTGAATCTTTTGTGAGTTCATAAACTTGCAAAGGATAGTAAATTAGATGTATTGTTTAATGAAACCAATTGTGTAACGCCTAACTATTTCTAAACGATTGTTAAAATGTTATATTCATATAACTATATATATATATATGTATGTATGTATGTATATATTCGTTGACAATAATATATCGATAACGATAAATACATTATCATTCGTTAAATAACTTAGATGATTTACTGTTACAACCATAATATTTGTAAATAATAATAACTTCTAGCAAGCGAAACGTGCCAGATAACTGACATGTAGCCAATTCTTATAAATTTTAAAAGCGACTATAAGCATCTACAAAGAAAATATATGGTCCAAATACTCGTTTTATGTCGGTTATTATAAATAGTTTACGTATTATAATTATTTAAGTGCTTAGCCGAGTTGAACTGTTAATGAGATACACGATTTAACGGGTTCGTATACGAGGTAACCTTCCATTTAACGAACCTAACAAAACCCTATATATAAAATCACCTTAACCTTCATTCTCCTCATCTCTTTATTCTTCTACAAAACCCTAGCCTACATTTCACCTCCTACAATCTTTTTCTCTACACATTTCCCCCTCTCTAACATAAGCATATCTCTCATCTCGGTCTCTCTCCTTCCTCCTCTCTTTAAGCAGCAGCCGGCCACCAAATTGCTTGGTGGTGGTGGCGTAAAGGTTTAGGACAGAAAGGGGATCATCAACGACCGGTTTGGTGATGGTTATGGTGCTCGTTGTTTGAGGCTCGGGCTGGGTTTAGTGGGCTTCAGTCGAAGGTGGCAGCGTCGGGTCAGGTTTGGTCTGATTTGGTGGTGGTTATGGTTCGGATAGGGCGTCAGGTATTGGGTTCCGATGATGGCCTTGGGGATTGGTAGCAGCGCCGCCGCCACCTGTTCTCGATGGTGGAGCTGTTGTGTCGGCTCATGCTGTGTTTAGTCCGGTCGTTTGTTGGTTCCGGTTTGGCCATGTATATTTCGGTTAGTTTCTAAACAATAATTTCTTTTTCGTTTATGCTTCACCTTGACTTTCTCTCGATGTTTCGAGTCACTCATCGATCTTTGACTTTGGGTTAAACCCGGTTATCACAGGGCAGTTCGGTCAAGATTTGAATCTTGGTCAACACCGTTGACCAGGTCAAACCTGGTCAACATCAGTCAAATCTGGTAAAATCTATCGACACTTGGTGCAGGGCGTAAATGTGTCGATTCGCAAGTTTAACTACGGGAAGGTATAACGCGCGCGCCGTGCCTTTAGTTTATTTATTTTCGTGTTATTTTGTATATCTATATACATATTCTAAATGAGAATCAACGAAATGAACCGACTTATAAATAAAATGCTTAGAGTGATAATAGGACGTTTGATACAAAAATGGTTAATCTATATGTTTATGCATGCATATGCATTCTCAAAATGAAACATTTATATAAATATATATTTGTACATACAAGCATGCTATTTAGCGAAACATATATTATCGTAATTTTAAAGGCTTGATTAGCTTATGTCGCGTGATTTGAGAAAAAGACGATTAATATGGTCAGTAATATGTGGGACATTCGATTAGTCAAAATCTATAAATATTTATGTGTATAGTTGTATTATTAACACGATTATTCAAGTCTATTACTATTCGCCATAACTATTTTGTCTTTGGACTATTAAATAATAACTAACCTACAATTATACAAACTATGTTATCAACTATCAAATCTCGGACCTTATATATATGATGCGCGTCAAAATGATATTTTCTTGCTTTATAGTATTAGTAAGTTAAACCACGTGTTGTTTGTTTGTTCAATTAAGTTTTGGGGAAAAAATAGACAACTTGAGTTGTCTGGTTTATACAAAAACAGAGGAAACTCTACCCAAATTTTTACAAAATATAACTATAATTTTGTACAAAAGAAGCTATGTTTTACAAATAGACGCTATCCAAGCCTTACTTGTCATGATAGAAATATATGTATATCAATATATATATACGCATATATATGAACATAATATGTACACATTATCCGATCTTCAAAACAAAATTTAAAACGTGAAACAAGCTACACATGGGTTATTTTCACTATCTTAAATGCTTCCCTTCTAATTAATTACAAGTCGTGAATCTACATATTATATTAAAGTTTACATTATATATATAACTAAACATGCATGCATACTTTCAAGAAATAAAACCAAGTACTATCGGTTCGTTACGTTATACACACTTTAAGACGCGCATTCGTTCAATGCGAGTCTAGATAGTTGAATAAGCTATCTTTACAAACAATAAATGAATTAAGCTCATTTGCATTAGAATTTAAGGCGTCCTTTATTTATAATAGGGCACAAGATGTTCAATTAATTCAAGTTCAGACTTTTGTTTTGCTAGTACCTACACAGTGAATTTCAGGTGAGTTCATACTTGTCTCCTTTTTCTCTTTATCACTTTTGGGGCTCAACGTGTACAATATGCAAACACACTAAATGCTTTTATACAAACATACTCAATTTATAAAACATGTTTATATGCTATTGCCATGCTAGAAATCAAACTCTTAGATACAAAAGCCTTAAGCATAATTCATTAACTATTTTAGCCCACCTTAACATGTATAGCGGTATAGGAGTAGCACCCCGCCCTCTTTGGGTCATTGTTAAGTATAAAATGGTCTATCACGACGGTGTTAGGATACGCAGTGCAAACATGGGATTGATTTATGCCTTTTGTATGATTTTATATGTGCAATCTATAGCATGATGATTTGAGTAAAACATTTTATTATTATGTATGTATTCGAAAACTAGTATGCTCACCAATGCTTTATGTGTTGACAAGATATTTTATACATGTAGCAGGAAAAATCTTGATGAGATGATACAACAAATATCACTTAGGATTCGACCTTAGAAACAAACGAAACAATCTTTATTTTACTTCATGTTTATGTTGATGTATTTTCTCATGAACAAATTGTACACTTGTTGAATCTTAGATACGAATGGAATCTATTTTAGTATATTGTCACAATTTAGTGTTATGAAGTCTTTGAACAATCTATCACAAGTATCGCCTTGATGTATTCTGCCATCAGTTGGGGTGTGACAAATTGTTACATACAGGATTCTTCAACAAAGAAAATCCGGGTGACTGGTAGTCAATTAGATGGTATGTACTTTTGTGGGGAGTCCTCTGTGTTCTCTAGAGTATGTTAATAGTTTCGAAATTTCAAACTTATGGCATGCAAGGTTAGGTCATCCATCTGATATTGTGTTAAAGGTCTTAAAAGATGATATCAAAATTAACATAACAAATAATGATAGTGATAAACCTTGTGAAACATGTCACAAGCTAAACAACATAGAGAACCTTTTCCTATAAGTGATCATAAGTCTACTTGTCTAGGTGAATTGGTTCATTTAGATGTTTGGGGTCCCTTTAAAGTTAAAAGTAGAGAAGGGTTTAGGTATTTTCTAACTATAGTAGATGATTATACCAAATCTGTTTGGGTGTACCTAATGAGGTTTAAGGATGAAGTATTTCAGAACATACAACATTTTGTGGTCACCATAAAACCCAGTTCAAGAAAAATGTAAAAGTTTTCAGAACTGATAATGGTACTGAATTTGTAAATTCTAAGTTAAATGAATTTCTAATTGAGAATTGAATACTACATCAGACCTTATGTGTGTACACACCTCAACAGAATGGTATAGTTGAAAGAAAACATAGACATTTATTAAATGTTGCTAGGGCATTGTTGTTTCAAAGTAATTTGCCTTTGACATTTTGGTCTGAATGTATTCTTACTGCTGCTTAATTGATTGTCAGGACTCCCTCCTCTGTGTTAAATGGTAGGTCACCTTATGAACTTGGGTAATGTTTTAAGCCCTTGTATAGTCAACTTAAGGTCTTTGGGTGTTTATGTTATAGTTTTGAATAACACTGATAAATTTAACATACATGCTAATTAATGTGTTTTGATTGGGTACTCAAATGAAAAGAAAGGATATAAATTGTGGAATCTTGATTCAAAACAAATTGTTTTTTCTAGAGATGTTAGGTTCTATGAAACAGTTTTCCCTTTTAAAGAATCTAAAGTTTTAAAGGAATCAGTTCCAACTGTTTATGAAAATATTAATCAGTTAAACTTTTTTGATTTATTTGAATCTCAAACTAACACACACCCAAATGATCTAGATGGTCCCGATGATGAACCAAGGGCAAAACAGAAATCTGACTGTCATGGGTCTCAGCAGCTTGTTGATAGTGCAAATACTGCTACTGGTAAGGCTGCTAATCGGCAACCAAGTGGTTCTGGGACCAACACTGGTAGGGTTGAGGGTGATAGTACAGAAAGTGATGATTGTGATAACTCTGAGGGACAACTATCATCTATTGATCATACTTCTGTGGTTAGGAAATCTGGTAGACATTCTAATTTTCCTAGAAAGTTCAATGATTATATTATTGAAGGGAAAGTTAAATATGGGTTAGAAAAGGTAGTTAACTATTCTAATCTCTCTGTTGACAATTTGTGTTTTACTTCCATGTTAAACAAAAGTGTTGACCCTAGTCTCTATTATGAGGCATGTAAAGATGCTAACTGGGTCAATGCTATGAATGAAGAGATAGAAGCTCTTAATAGAAATGATACATGGGATCTTATTGAGTTACCTAAAGATAGAAAAGCCATAGAATGTAAGTGGATTTATAAAATAAAGTATAAATCCACTAGTGAAATTGATAGGTATAAGGCTAGGCTTGTAGCAAAGGGTTATAATCAAAGAGAAGGTTTGGACTTTGATGAAACCTTCTCACCTGTTGTAAAAATGATTACAGTTAGGTGTATATTTACTGTTGTTGTTCAAAATGATTGGCCTTTGTTTCAATTAGACATCAACAATGCTTTTCTATATGGTGATTTGTTTGAAGATGTGTACATGAAATTACCTGAGGGATATTCTTCTAAAAATGATTCTAGGTTGTGTAAATTGAAAAAGTCTTTATATGGGCTAAAACAAGCCCCTCGTACGTGGAATGCAAAACTTATCAGTGTATTGCATGAATTAGGATTTTTTTTTTTCAAAGCAAATGTGATCATAGTATGTTTATTGTGAACTCTAACAAAGTGTTTGTTGTTTGGCTAGTTTATGTGGATGATATCATTATTACTGGAAATAATGTTGAGTTTTATTGAACATGTTAAAACATATTTCAAAACCAAGTTCTTAATAAAAGATTTAGGTTCCCTAAAATACTTCCTAGGTATTGAAGTACTAAGAACCGGTGATGGTTTATGCCTTAGTCAAAGGAAATAGTGTCTTGAGCTCCTTACCGAATATGGTATGACTGGTTGTAAACCTGTAAAGTGTCCAATTGAACCTAATCATGTAATTACAAATTTATGTAATGAAAAAAGTGAAGGTTTAATAGACATTACAAGTTATCAAAGGCTGGTAGGTAAACTTATTTACTTATCACACACTAGGCCAGACATCACATATTCTGTGCATGTGCTTAGCCAGTTTATGCATAAACCCACTAAGGCTCATCTCATAATAGCTATGAGAGTACTTAGGTATCTAAAACAAGCACCCGGGAAATGTATTCACTTTAAGAAAACATCTGAACTCAGCCTAGTTAGTTATGCTGATTCAGATTGGGCAAAGTGTGTAAAAATGTACCATTATGTATTTTTACTAAATTTTAAAATTAATAAAAAATCCTACTTTATTCATTATGTCAAATTCTAGTGTGTTTTATAACCGTATATTAATTACCTAACATTCCAAAAAAAAATTTGACACGTCAAAGTTGTAATTTCTTATAAATACAAAGCTTTCTCAATAAATTATGCATATTTTAAACCCTTTTATTATTATTAAATGAATTTGAATATCAACTTGTCGTGCATCTCACCGTAATTCTTGTTAATTCTTTTTGAAGTATCATCACTAAGCTACAAATTCAAATTTTAATATTGGAAAGATAGTAGAGTAAGCCAACATGATAAGTTAGCAATACTAATTTTTTTCTAAACGTTTTATAAATAAGTTTGCCTTGTCATTTAGTAAGGTTGATTTATTTGTTCAACTTTCTAGAAGCCACCGTCAAATTAGCTCCAATTGAGACCAACCTAAGCATTTATGAATACGCGTTCCATCTCAGGACAAAATCTCAGTCAAATTTGCTCCAAGTTGATTTATATGTTCAACTTTCTATTTTCCCCAAAATCCGGTGGCAATCAACCGAAAATCTCGTGACTTTTCCTTAAAACCGAACCCGCGTAAAACTCTTTATATAATTAGGAACACCACACGATCACCACCAAACAAACTCACCTTCTTCCTTCACGGTTTCTACCTCTGTTCCTATTCCTATTTGCCTTTCGGCGAAAACAAAACCCACGAAGAACCCCACCAGCAACCGAATTCGTCCCTTTGTTCGATATTTTCCGATTCCACCTCCACCACTGCCTTTGTTCACGCCGTTCAAAGACATCAACCACTGTAAATGTGACACCCGCCAAGTCCACTAGTCGAGACCGTACAATTTACTGGTTTGCTTCACTATGTGTTTAGAATAAGTGTATCGGTGTGCCTCATTATTTGAATAATCATGTGGAAATATACCCAACTCGAACATCATGACCATCATAAGGATCAACAAAAGCGTATGGATTTTATAAGGCTAAAACTATATATATTTTTTTAGCAAATACAAGTGAAGAATAAAAATTTAGTTCAATATTATACATATACACATTTCACACATGGTGAAAATGACAATTCATATACATACTTACACACTAGAACTAGATAGGACAAAATGAGTTCATGCGTGCAACAAAGAGACAAAACTATATACATACATGTATATATATACACACGATGGCACACCATAGGAAAACAACAAACTTGATCTTGCAATCACATGTCCCTTTCAAATATTTCACTAAATAGGAATGTACAACCAAGATATTATAGCTTCCATGATGACTAACCTTCCACTTACTACCCTCTTTTGGTCGAAAGCGACTACACACACACATGCACCCACACAATTGGAAAAAAAAAACAAAAAGACAAGGGGAAACAATGTCATGCATGCCAGATGAGACAAAAACTCCCAACTAAGCCTACATTACACCCTTTTAGGGTCTTATCATCCTTAAAGACCTTTCTAGGAAGGATTTACTACCCAAATTGAATTGATCTTGTGCCAAAATCCAATCCTACACCTACATACATACGGCCACATGCACACAAAGAAAAGACAAACTTGTAATGCATGCATACAAGCTACACACTAATCAATAATTATACCATTATAGGCCTTTACCATCCTTTAACCCTTTTCCCATACATGACACCCTACCAAGAATACAGTTTGCATGTGACAAAATCAAATCCATATCCTCTTGCATAGAATCGGCCCTATCCACATCCAAGTAAAGACAATTTGTTGCATGCATGCCATTAAAGACAAATAACCTAAACTTACACCATAATAGGTCTTGCATTATGACAACATCATTCCAAGTGTGATATGATTCCCAAAACACTTGATCTTTTTTTTTTCATTGGCTTCAGCCAACCTACAACTCATCACCATCACTTGTCATTATCAAACATTGTCAAACAATTGAACTAGATTAGATGTGTACTTCCAATTATCTAAACCAAGGTGTTTTTGCTTTCCTTGAATAACACACATCACCATCACCTTATGGCCTATATAAAGAGCCATGATCATCCTCATTTCTTGCACCAACACCTCACAACTAACCTTTCACAAGCACTCTCTTCTTCTCTTCTCTTGGTCTCGCATACTCCCAAGCCATACCCCTCTTCCCTTTAAAGCTTCAAGAACTCAAGATTAGGAAGCCCGCTTAGAAGCCGAAGGTCCAAGCATTCGATCACATTCTTGCACCAACTAGGTACATTGTCAACTCACCATTACTTCTAGTTTTATCGATCCTCTTGTTACCCGACCCTTGACCCCTAGTCATCTAGTAATCAACCTTATCTTGCATATAAGTTAATGATTTTCTAAAAGCATTATCTTGTTTACTATTGACTGGTTTTTAAACACACACATGTACACTTATATATAACCGCATATATGCATGCCACACACTTAGGTGACACAAACCAATTTAGTGAATGCACCCACATCATGATTAATGTTTTATAAATCGCACTAGGCTTTAATAATTGTCAAAAAACCGATTTTTGGATGAAAACAATACATTTTGCAAGTACAAACCAGATGTGTAATAGTTGCCACGTGCGGAAACATTGGCCCCCATATACATAGTACAAGGGTCCAGAAGTCGGGTGAGCAAACTTGTATGGTAAACGACAAGTATACAAAACTTAAGATATCTTTGACGTTATAGGGCACTTTTTTTCGGAACCGTAGTTACTTCTGCTTTGCTAGATCACATAACGAGATATCAGGTGAGTTTCGTGGCCCCTTTTACTGTTTTACTGTTTTGCAACTTCGGGGGAGAAACATGCTACAGACCCACATATGTAAATGACAACAATATGTGTTACATGAGTTAGACCCACAATTATCGCAGATCAACAAAAATTCCCCGGACAACTATAACCATTAGCTTAGAAATAAGCCATGGATCATATGAATAGTACTATTTGGGTTGACACCTCATTCCACTGTTAGTCGCTCTAACACATATGAATGCATATTATCCATACTTTAGAATGTCTCGCGATAAGGCATTGGGGCGGGGTGAACACGAACGTCGTGGTTTGGTTATGTTGCTCATGGTAACTATATTCTGCATGGACACTGACAACAAAACTTTTTGAGCAACAAAAACTGTTTTATCGAGTGAACAAAACCTACGAAACTCACCAACTTTTTAGTTGACACATTTAAGCATGTTTTTCAGGAACTAAGTAAGGATAATAAGAAGGCGAGCTTACGAATGCCTGCAGAAGTCTCTTGTTTTGTTATTTTGGTGTAGCTAAGATTTGTAATCTGTATTTGAATATGTGACTTATGTGTTTGATGAAATAAATGTCATTAGTATTTCTCATAAACAATGTTTGTGATCACCATGTTCGTCTCACCTCACGTTTCCGCCTTAGGCGGTGTGTGACAGATTGGTATCAGAGCCATTGGTTATAGAGAATTAGGTCTTATGGAGAAATACCTAGACTATAACCTAAGGTCCACTCATTTATATTTTAGGAGTCTTTGTGCATTGCTTAACATCTATACGTGATTTCTTTGGATGCGTGGTCTTATTTGTTTTCTTTTAACATGTGGATTTGGAAGAGAACATGGCACCAACAAAAAGATCTACTCACAACAACTCTAGAGAAGGAAACCCGATGACCCCTGAAGACATTGCGCAGTTGGTTTAACAACAAGTTGCCGCTACTATTGCACAGTATGAGGCAGCCCAAAATGGCACGAGTGGAGGATTTGGCGGTGGCGTCGTTGGTAGCGGTACCAGTGGAGATGGTTCTAGGACTGGAAGTGGCACAGAGACTGAGGAGGTACAGAAAGGTTGCTCGTACAAGGTGTTTTTGGCATGTAATCCACGTAGTTTCAACGGTACTGAAGGAGCAGTAGGGATCGTTCGGTGGATCGAGATGATGGAGTCCGTGCTCGACATTAGTGACTGTGCTGAGAACTGCAAGGTCAAGTATGCTACTTGCACCTTCCTGGATGAAGCCCTGACATGATGGAATCTGCAAGTCCAAACGCTGGGAAGAGAAGCCGCGTATCAACTTCATGGAACGATCTGAAGTCCAAGCTCTTGGCAGAGTACTGTCCTCGCAACGAACTATAGAAGATTGAGACCGAGTTCTGGAACTTGGTAATGGATGGAGCGGAAATATCGGCATACACCACTCGATTTCACGAGCTTTCTCGACTTGTCCCGCATATGGTTACGCTTGAGTTCAAGAGGATTGAAAGGTACATTTGGGGTCTTGTACCTCAAATTCAAAGCATGGTGTCATCGTCACGACCCGCCACTATCCAAAGTGTTGTGACTCTGGCACATAGTCTGACAGATGAAGCTGTTCGATCTGGAGCTTTGATCAAGAAGGGTACGGTTGGAAAACGGAAGACGGATGACCAGGAATCAGTGAACCATCCAGGTAAGAAGCAGGAGGTTGCGAATGCGTATGCGGCAGTGGCAAAGAAACCGTACCAAGGAGCGCATCCTAAGTGTGACAAATGCGGTTTTCACCATAGTGCAACATGTGAAAGTTTTACTTTCCATAGGTGCAGAAAACCAGGCCACCTGTCCAGGCATTGCACGAACCAGGAAGCTCGGTGGGAGTGTTATGAGTGCGGTAGTACATAGCACCTCAAGAGAGCCTGTCCGAAGCTGAAGGACCAGAATTCCAATGTTAGCCCTCCTCGTGGTAGAGCATTCGTGATGGAAGCAAGGGATGCTAGGCAAGAGTAACATGTTGACACAGGTACGTTTCATGTTCATGACGAGACTGCATTTTCACTCTCTAAGTGTGCATAGACTTTGTTGTAACTAAGAATACACCACTAATCAATAGAAAACCAGATGAAGCTTAGATTCCACTTGATAACTAGACGACACATCAAAAATTTCACGGACGAAATTCCTTAAACAAGGGGAGAATGTGACACCCGCCAAGTCCACTAGTCGAGAACGTACATTTTACTGGTTTTGCTTCACTATGTGTTTAGAATAAGTGTATCGGTGTGCCTCATTATTTGAATAATCATGTGGAAATAAACCCTACTTGAACATCATGACCATCATAAGGATCAACAAAAGCGTATGGATTTTATGAGACTAAAACTATATATGTATTTTTATTTTAGCAAATACACATGTAAAATAAAAGTTTAGTTCAATATTATATATACACATTTCACACATGGTGAAAATGACGATTCATATACATACTTACACACTAGAACTAGATAGGACAAAATGAGTTCATGCATGCAACAAAGAGACAAAACTATATACATACATGTATATATATATACACACGATGGCACACCATAGGAAAACAACAAACTTGATCTTGCATTCACATGTCCCTTTCAAATATTTCACTAAATAGGAATGTACAACCAAGATATTATAGCTTCCATGATGACTAACCTTTCTCTTCCTACCCTCTTTTGGCCGAAAGCAACTACACACACCCACATGCACCCACACGATTGGAAAAAAAATAATAAAAAGACAAGGGGAAACAATGTCACGCATGCTAGATAAGACAATAACTCCCAACTAAGCCTACATTACATCCTTTTAGGGTCTTTCCATCCTTAAACACCTTTCTAGGAAGGATTTACTACCCAATTTGAATTGATCATGAACCAAAATCCAATCCAATCCTACACCTACATGACAACATCATTCCCAAGTGTGATATGATTCCCAAAACACTTGATCTTCTTTTTTTTCTTTGGCTTCGGCCGAACTACAACTCATCACCATCACTTGTCATTTTCAAACTTTGTCAAACAATTGCACAAGATTAGATGTGTACTTCCAATTACCTAAACCAAGGTCTTTTTGCTTTCCTTGAATAACACACATCACATTCACCATATGGCCTATATAAAGAGCCATGATCATCCTCATTTCTTACACCAACACCTCACAACTAACCTCTCACAAGCACTCTCTTCCTCTCTTCTCTTGCTCTCACACACTCTCCCAAGCCATATCCCTCTTCCCTTTAAAGCTTCAAGAACTCAAGATTAGGAAGCCCGCTTAGAAGCCGAAGGTCCAAGCATTCGATCACATTCTTGCACCAACTAGGTACATTGTCAACTCACTATTACTTCTAGTTTTATCGACCCTCTTGTTACCCGACCCTTGACCCCTAGTCATCTAGTAATCGACCTTATCTTGCATATAAGTTAAATGATTTTCTAAAAGCGTTGTCTTGTTTACTGTTGATTGGTTTTTAAACATAGACATGTACACTTATATATAACCGCATTATGCATACCACACAGTTAGATGACACAAATCAATTTAGTGAATGCCCCCACATTATGATTAATGTTTTATAAATCGCACTAGGCTTTAATAATTGTCAAAGAACCGATTTTTGGATCAAAACAATACATTTTGCATGTACAAACCAGATGTGTAATAGTTGCCACGTGCATAAACATTGGCCCCCATATACATAGTACAAGGGTCCATAAGTCGGGTGAGCAAACTTGCATGGTAAACGACAAGTATACAAAACTTAAGATATCTTTGACGTTATAGGGCATTTTTTTGTCGAAACCGTAGTTACTTCTGCTTTACTAGATCACATAACGAGACATCAGGTGAGTTTCGTGGCCCCTTTTACTGTTTTACTGTTTTGCAAATCGGGGGAGAAACACGCTACAGACCCACATATGTACATGACAACAATATGTGTTACATGAGTTAGACCCACAATTATTGCAGATCAACAAAAATTCCCCGGACAACTATAACCATTAGCTTAACAATAAGCCGTGGATCATATGAACAGTACTATTTGGGTTGACACCCCCTTTCACAGTTAGTCGTGCTAACACATATGAATGCATATTATCCATACTTTACAATATCTCGCGATAAGGCATTGGGGCGGGGTGAACACGAACGTCGTGGTTTCGTTATGGTGCTCATGGTAACTATATTCTGCATGGACACAGACAACGAAACTTTCTGAGCAATAAAACTGTTTTATCGAGTCAACAAAACCTACGAACTCACCAGCTTTTTAGTTGACACGTTTAAGCAAGTTTTTCAGGAACCAAGTAAGGATAATAATAAGGCGAGCTTAGGAATGCCTGCAGAAGACTCTTGTTTTGTTATTTTGGTGTAGCTAAGATTTGTAATCTGTATTTGAATATGTGACTTATGTGTTTGATGAAATAAATGTCATTAGTATTTCTCATAAACAATGTTTGTGATCACCATGTTCGTCTCACTTCGCGTTTCTGCCTTAGGCGGGGTGTGACAGATTGGTATTAGAGCCATAGGTTATAGAGAATTAGGTCTCATGGAGAAATACATAGACTATAACCTAAGGTCCACTCATTTATACTTTAGGAGTCTTTGTGCATTGCGTAACATCTATACGTGATTTCTTTGGATGCGTGGTCTTATTTGTTTTCTTTTATCATTTGGATTTGAAAGAAAACATGGCACCAGCAACAAGATCTACTCACAACAACTCTGGAGAAGGAAACCCGATGACCCCTGAAGACATTGCGCAGTTGATTTCACAACAAATGCAGTTGCTATTGCACATTATGGGGTAGCCCGAAATGGCATGAGTGGAGGATTTGGCAGTGGCGTCAGAGGTAGCGATACCAGTGTAGATAGTTCTAGGACTGGAAGTGGTACAGAGACTGAGGAGGTACAGAAAGGTTGCTCGTACAAGGCGTTTTTGGCATGCAATCCACGTAGTTTCAACGATACTGAAGGAGCAGTAGGGATCGACATCATGACCATCGTAAGGATCAACAAAAGCGTATGGATTTTATGAGACTAAAACTATATATATTTTTTTAGCAAATACACGTGTAGAATAAAAGTTTAGTTCAATATTATACATACATGTGTCACCCCAGGAAAATTCCATATCGGCCGTGGCCAGGAGAGATCCTTGGTTCATATGTAATCCATTGCCTCTTAAATCACCAATGTGTTTTGGGGCTTAATGTTAGTGGATGAGAGGAGAACTCCACAGTTAAGCGTGCTTAGGTGGGAGCGCTACCAGGATGGGTGACCTCCTGGGAAGTCTCCACTGGGCACCCAAAAACAAATCCGTGAGCTCTGGATGGACAACCCATCAGTGCAAAGGGGACAATATTGGTGGTGAGAGGGGCCGGATGTTACACATGGTATCAGAGCCACTCCGGTGTCGTTCGGGATGGTGGGTACAACCTCATCAGGGACGATGAGACTCTAACATGGGTTGAATGTGACACCCCAGGAAAATCCCACATCGGCCGTGGCCAGGAGAGATCCTTGGTTCACATGTAATCCATTGCCTCTTAAATCACCAACGCATTTTGGGGCTTAATGTTAGTGGATGAGACGAGAACTCCACAGTTAAGCGTGCTCAGGTGGGAGCACTACCAGGATGGGTGACCTCCTGGGAAATCTCCACTGGGCACCCAAAAACAAATCCGTGAGCTCTGGATGGACAACCCATCGGTGCAAAGCGGACAATATTGGTGGTGAGAGGGGCCGGATGTTACACACCAATGATGTGAGGCAACAACCAGCTCGCGGGGCAAGTGCATCGTTTGAATAGCAATTTGGTATATCATTGTTTAGTTATCTCTAATGGGTTAGCTACCCTTGGCATACGCTGAACTAGTGGTTCTTGGTTTTGGTTATTGATTTACTGTTTTTGGGTTTGGGAAACCTAAATGTTGTTCTTGGTTTGGGAAACCTTCACGTTTACTTACCGTACTTTGTGAACTCACCAACTTTATGTTGACACACGATATACATGCTTTTGCAGGTAGTTAGCTTCCGGTGTCACGATTAGGAAGCATTGCACGTTTCACTGCATTTGGGGACTTAGGAATACACCTAAATTACATATCATGCTCTTATGTTTTCTTTCAATGTTTAACTTGGGCGCGTTGTTTTGCGCATGGTTTTAAAATGTTTAAATTTGGATTATGCTTCCGCAGCTTAACTAAACTTGATTTTTGAAAACAAACTAAATGGTTTGGGCATTTAGAGTTTGTTCATATGACTTATGGCTATGGGATCCTGGTATGTCATGCGCCTCGCGGTAAAAACCCCGCAGTGGAAATTTGAGGGTGTGACAGATTGGTATCAGAGCCACTGGTTATAGTGAACTAGGACTGCATGGTGAGTCTAGTCTATAACTGTCATAGCATAAGCATTGCATTAGTTACCTCACAACTTAAGTGCACAACTAGCTTTATAATCCTTGCTTAACAGGTTGTAGGAGATATATAATCCTTTAGCACTAGATCCGATACTGAGCACATCCTTGGTGAAGGACGAAAGCTAGGCCATGTGGCGCATCAATTGGGACTAAAAGTCCAACCAGCTTCATGGATGGGGAGTCGGCAAGAGAGTACCTGCGAGGGTACCTACTGTTAGATACATGGGAGAGAACCTTGAAGGAAGTATAGCCACTATGACAGAGAACTACGCAGTACCCACGGTGCGGTGCTACACTTCGAGTAATGAAGGGAAAACTACTGAGGGTCGACGAGAATTGTTGAAGGAACAAGTGGGACACTTGATGACTTAGTTTGTAACTACCCAGTCCAAATTTGGAAACTGTACGCTGTTAGTCTTAAGGATCACTTACACCTCTGTGGGAGGAAGAAGAGGAGATAGAGAAGGAACCCGAACCAATCAAACCCAAAGACAACGAATGTGGAGAACTCTTATCTATTCAGGATGATCGTGGTGGTGCCATGGTGGGTATCATCTCATTCTTGAAAGCCCAGAAGTGCATTAGAAAAAGCTATCCAGCCATTCTGGCTAACATCTCTAACACTCGAGCTGAAGTTGAAACGAGGATTTAGGACATCCCTGTAGTTCGTTATTTCCCTGATGTCTTTCCGGAAGAAGTACCTGCACTTCCACATGTTCGTCAAGTGGAGTTCCAAATTGATCTTGCACCTGGAGTGGCCCAGTTGCACGCACACCATATCGCTTAGCACTAGGCGAACTTCAAGAACTGTCTACCCAACTCCAATAGCTATTGGATAGGGGTTTTATTAGACTTGGTTCTTCACCTGGGGAGCCTCAGTCCTGTTTAAGAAGAAGGATGGGAGTTTCCGCATGTGTATTGACTATCGGGAACTGAACAAGGTGACCGTTAAGAACCGTTACCCATTACCACGTATTGATGACTTGTTTAACCAGCTCCAAGGATCGAGCTTCTGTTCCAAACTTGACTTGAGGTCAGGATACCATCAACTGAGGGTCCGAGAGGTGGATGTAGCCAAGATAGCTTTCTGAACTCGCTATGGACATTATGAGTTTTGGAAATGCCATTTGGGCTAACCAATGCACCGGCAGTGTTCATGGATCTTATGAACCGCATGTGTATGCCCTATTTGGACAAATTCGTCATGGTATTCATTGATAACATATTAATCCTTTCCAAGAGCAGGGAAGAGCATAAGCAACACCTGCAACTGATCTTGGAACACTTGAGGAATGAGCAGTGATTTTTTTTTTTTTTTTGCTCTAAAAATTTGGAGGCATTATCTTTATGGAACGAAGTGTATGATCTTTACAAATCATAAGAGCCTAAACACATATTCGATCAGAAGAAGCTGAACATGCGACAGCGTCGATGGGTCGAGCTTCTGAATGATTATGACTGTGCCATCAGATATCATCCAGGGAAAGCTAATGTAGTAGCAGATGCTCTCAGTCGTAAGGAAACGAAACCCAAACGGGTGCGAGCTTTACAACTTACTATTCATTCTAATCTTCCCGATAAGACACTGCATGGTGCTGATAAGCACCTGGAACTGAGGACAGATGGTGTTCAGTACTTCATGAATCGAGTCTGGATTCCACGTTTTGGGGATCTCAGACAACTTGTGCTCGACGAAGCTCACATCTCTCGTTATTCGGTACATTCTGGTTCGGATAAAATGTACCAAGATCTCAAAACTCTTTACTGGTGGCCAAACATGAAAGCTGAGATAGCACTTATGTTAGTAAGGGCTTGACTTGTGTAGAGGTTAAGATTGAATATTAGAAACCTTCAGGCTTACTCCAGCAACAAGAAATTCCCATGTGGAAATGGGATGGTATATCCATGGACTTCATTACCATACTTCCCAAGACATCCAACGGGCACGATATGATTTGGGGTCATTGTTGACCATTTGACCAAATCAGTGCATTTCTTAGAAATTAAGGAGACGGACAATTTGGAACGTCTAGCTGTCCTATATATTAGGAAGTTGTCTCTAGGCATGGGATGCCTACTTCTATTATATCTGATCACGACTCGCGACTTACTTCTCGTTTTTGGACTACTCTCCAAGATGCATTGGGGACTCGTTTAGATATGAGCACAGCCTATCACCCACAAACGGATGGACAAAGTGAACGTACCATCCAAACATTGGAAGATCTGCTACGAGCGTGCGTGGTGGACTTTGGTAACTCTAGGGATATGCACTTGCCTTTAATCGAATTCTCGTATAACAACAGTTACCACACTTCTATTCAGTGTGCGCCTATTGAGGCACTATATGGACGCAAGTGTAGGTCTCCCATCTGCTGGAGTGAAGTTGAGGATAGCCAGCTGACAGGTCCCAAAATCGTGCACGAAACTTCTAAGAAGATAGTGCAAATCAGAAACCGGATGGCTGCTGCTCGTGATCGACAGAAAAGCTACGCTGATAAGCGTAGGAAACCTTTGGAGTTCCAGATTGGGGACAAGGTACTACTAAAGGTGTCATCTTGGAAGGGTGTGATACCTTTTGGGAAACGGGGAAAGTTGAACCCGCAAAACGTTGGACCATTCGAGATCGTCGAAAGGATTGGTCTGGTAGCTTACAGGTTAAACCATCCTGATGAACTCAGTGGAGTCCACAATGTATTCCACGTATCGAATCTAAAGAAATGTCTATCTGATACGACACTGATAGTTCCACTGGAGGAGATCCAGGTGGACGACCAGCTACGGTTCGTGGAAGAACCAGTGGGGATTCTTGAGCAGGGCATCAAGAAACTCAGACAAAGCACCATACCTATTGTTAAGGTGCAATGGAATTCCCGTCTAGGACCGGAATACACGTGGGAACGCAGGGATCAAATGTGGCTCAAATACCCACATCTCTTTACTAACCTAAACTTGTACACAGACCTAACTCTAAACATGAAGCGGCTCACTCAAAGTGAATTTCGGGGCGAAATTCCTTTCAACATGGGGATGATGTGATATCCGGGAACCAAACACACATGTTTACACTTGCTTCACTGTTTACTTATTGAATTTCGGGACGAAATTCTTTTCAACTTGGGGATGATGTGATACCCCGCAATTTCAGGTTCATATTTTGACCAAACTCTAGTTAACTTGTACTTACATTCACAGCATTTTACTTAACTACGGCTAGTTAACTGAGTCACACGATACACGATTATAGGTGAACAAATGCATACACGAGTCTTGAACCCTGAACGTTGGTGAAACAATAAAACAAATAATTGTAGAATAACTCATTTGATATTAGTTGCAATTATGTGCTTACTTGAATTTATTTGTGAACATATGTACAATTCTCTGTATTTAAGCGAAAAGTGTTACCAAACCGGTAACCTTCACCTGACGAACCGGAATGTATTTTAGTTGTAAAATATTGAGTAGAGTATTTTATGGACTAGGTGTTATATGTAAAGCCCAATTATAAAGAAAAAAATAAAATATATATAATAAAACCTTTGGACTTGGACCAGCCCAAAAGACCAGGCCAGGCCCAGATCTGCCCAGTTAGTTTTTGTTATAAAAATTGATTTGTAACCTTATTTTTCATTATAACACAACCATAATCACTCTTAATAGCCACCATATGAAAATCTTACCTCCTAACCTCTGCCATAAACATAATTAATCAAGTTTTGGTGCTCTAGTTGAGTTTTTATCACCGAGTGAAGAGCTTTAGGTATATTATCAAACCTTTTGTGTTTTATCTTCTTTATTATGTTATAAAACATGATAAACAAGATTGTCCAAGATTTGAAATAAACTTACAAGGATTAAAACATGGTTTTTATAAAGGTTTAATGGGATTAAACAGGGTCTTGTGTGTTATTATGTGTTAGATGTTATGTTGTTGTATATTTAAGGATTATTGAACATCTAGGGTTTATAGATGATAATATTTACCAACAAACTTGCATGTTTTAATCAGATTGATGTGTGATGAATCTTGTATGATGTTTATTTGATGTTCTTGATTGATGATATGCAACTAGGTTTTGATATAGTTGATAATATTGCATGATTAAAATCTGGACAGAATCTGAATGTCGACTTGTAGGCCCTGTATCATGACTTTAATAAATCTGTTTTGATCGATTCTTTACATGAACATGTTTACAAGGTCTTAGCTTTTTAGAATGGGCAAAATCATCTAATTTGGACATCGGTTGATATGTTTTTGTAATTTTCTTTGATTAAAGGTCATATCAGATTTTCGGATTAGTATTTTGGGTCAACTTTAAACAACCATAACTTGAGTTTTAAAAAGAATTAAATTATGAAATTTGGACAGCGGTCAACATTGACGAAAACTTGACTTTTTCAAGTGGATTCATCCCGTTTGGATGAATACACAATTTTTGGGAAATTTTCTACTAATCTGATCTTTTATGAGTATTTTCTAGACATAGTTGTATTTTATGATTTTTCATAATTTTTGTGTATGGTTTTGTCACGAAATAAAAATATGGACTTCTAAGGTAGACTCTCTGAATTATTCAGTAAACTTTTGAGAGTCTAACTCATTGGATAAGTATTTTTAATAAAAAAATTTCACAAAGCATAATATGTCCTAAAAACGCAAATTATGTAAGGTACACTTATGTTGCTATTTGGAGTCTTGTATGACTTGTAATTGACATGAACTTGTATGAGAACTTATATGAGGTGTATATGAAGTGCATAACTGATGTTAATCATTTTGTTCACCAACGGGTCCATAGGGTCTACTTGTGCATTTAGAATCATTAGGTGTCACTTACACGGTTTTGAACTTCTAAACGTCTTGGACAAACGGGTTATATGGTGTATTGATTTTTAAACATATACTCACTTAGTGACACATGTAATAGGGAGTCGGTAGCACATCCCATTTGTGAAGTTTGGATTATTTGCTTGCAACCTAAGGTGAGTTTCACTACTCTTTTCTCGAAAGCATGCGTCTCGGGGAGACAACTTACTTAACTTTCATAGTCCAGATTTGGGACTACTATTTTATCCCGGGTTATGGGATGGGTTGATTCCTGGGAGGAATCGGGTTTTGCTAGTTTCACACTCTGTGTCCTTGATGAACTAAACTGCATACTATCACGGAAGTCCTTCACTATTTACCGAATGAGTTGTCGGGTGGCAAGCGGTTACTAGTTGATAGCGCTATTAGGTTTGACAAACCTCACACCGTGGTGGGAGCCGGGCGTGAACTACGACCTTAGATATTATCATTGTTGATAGGCAATGATGTGAGGCAAAAACAGCTCGCGGGGCGAGTGCATCGTTTGAATAGCAATTCGGTATATCATTGTTTAGTTATCTTGAATGGGTTAGCTACCCTTGGCATACGCTGAACTAGTGGTTCTTGGTTTTGGTTATTGATTACTGTTTTTTGGTATGGGAAACCTAACTGTTGTTCTTAGTTTGGGAACTCACCAACTTTATGTTGACACACGATATACATGCTTTTGCAGGTAGTTAGCTTCTGGTGTCACGATTAGGAAGCACTGCACGTTTCACTGCATTTGGGGTCTTAGGCATACACCTAAATTACATATCATGCTCTTATTTTTTCTTTCATATGTTTTAATATGGGCGCGTTGTTTTGCGCATGGTTTTAAAATGTTTAAATTTGGATTACGCTTCGCAGCTTAACTAAACTTGATTTTTGAAAACAAACTAAATGGTTTGGGCATTTAGAGTTCGTTCATTTGACTTATGGCTATGGGATCCTAGTATGTCATGCACCTCGCGGTAAAAACCCGCAGTCGAAATTTGAGGGTGTGACAATATACAAATTTCACACATGGGGAAAATGACAATTCATATACATACTTACAAACTATAACTAAATAGGACAAAATGAGTTCATGCATGCAACAAAGTGACAAAACTATATACATATATTTATATATATACAGACGATGGCATACATAGGAAAACAACAAACTTGATCTTGCATTCACATGTCCCTTTCAAATATTTCACTAAATAGGAATGTACAACCAAGATATTATAGCTTCCATGATGACTAACTTCCTCTTCTACCCTCTTTTGGCCAAAAGCAACTACACACTCCCACATGCACCCACACGATTGGAAAAAAAATTAATAATAAAAAGACAAGGGGAAACAATTTCACGCATGCTAGATGAGACAAAAACTCCCAACTAAGCCTACATTACACCCTTTTAGGGTCTTTCCATACTTAACGACCTTTCTAGGAAGGATTTACTACCTAAACTGAATTGATCATGTGCCAAAATCCAATCCTACACCTACATACATACATACGGCCACATGCACACAAAGAAAAGACAAACTTGTAATGCATGCATACAAGCTACACACTAATCCATGATTATACCATTATTGGCTTTACCATCCTTTACCTATTTCCCATACATGACACCCTACCAAGAATACAATAAGCATGTGACAAAATCAAATCCATATCTTCTTGCATAGAATAGGCCCTATCCAAATCCATGTAAAGACAATTTGTTGCATGCATGCCATTAGAGACAAATAACCTACACTTATACCAAAATAGGTCCTGCATTATGACAACATCATTCCCATGTGTGATATGATTCCAAAACACTTGATCTTCTTTTTTTTTCTTTGGCTTCGGCCGAACTACAACTCATCACCATCACTTGTCATTTTCAAACTTTGTCAAACAATTGCACTAGATTAGATGTGTACTTCCAATTGTCTAAACCAAGGTCTTTTTGCTTTCCTTGAATAACACACATCACCATCACTTATGGTCTATATAAACAGCCATGATCATCCTCATTTCTTGCACCAACACCTCACAACTAACCTCTCACAAGCACTCTCTTCCTCTCTTCTCTTGCTCTCGCACACTCCCAAGCCATATCCCTCTTCCCTTTAAAGCTTCAAGAACTCAAGATTAGGAAGCCCGCTTAGAAGCCGAAGGTCCAAGCATTCGATCACATTCTTGCACCAACTAGGTACATTGTCAACTCACCATTACTTATAGTTTTAACGGCCCTCTTGTTACCCGACCCTCGACCCTAGTAATCTAGTAATCGACCCCATCTTGCATATAAGTTAATGATTTTCTAAAAGCATTGTCTTGTTTACTGTTGATTGGTTTGTAAACACACACACATGTACACTTTTATATACCGCATATATGCATACCACACACTTAGGTGACACAAATCAATTTAGTAAATGCACCCACATCATGGTTAATATTTTTATAAATCGCACTAGGCTTTAATAATTGTCAAAGAACCGATTTTTGGATCAAAACAATACATTTTTCAAGTACAAACCAGATGTGTAATAGTTGCCACGTGCATAAACATTGGCCCCCATATACATAGTACAAGGGTCCACAAGTCGGGTGAGCAAACTTGTATGGTAAACGACAAGTATACAAAACATAAGATATCTTTGACATTATAGGGCATTTTTTTGTCGGAACCGTAGTTACTTTGCTTTGCTAGATCACATATCGAGACATAGGTGATTTTCATGGCCCCTTTTACTGTTTTGCTGTTTTGCAACTTCGGGGGAGAAACATGCTACAGACCCACATATGTACATGACAACAATATGTGTTACATGAGTGAGACCCACAATTATCGCAGATCAACAAAAATTCCCCGACAACTATAACCATTACTTAGCAATGAAGCCGTGGATCATACGAATAGTACTATTGGGGTTAACACCCCCTTTCACTATTTGTCGCGCTAACACATATGAATGCGTATTATCCATACTATACACTGTCTCGCAATAAGGCATTGGGGCGGGGTGAACACGAACGTCGTGGTTTGGTTATGGTGCTCATGGTAACTATATTCTGCATGGACACAAACAACAAAACTTCTGAGCAACAAAACTGTTTTATCAAGTCAACAAAACCTACGAACTCACCAACTTTTTAGTTGACACATTTTAGCATGTTTTTCAGAACCAAGTAAGGATAATAAGAAGGTGAGCTTAGGAATGCCTGCAGAAGTCTCTTGTTTTGTTATTTTGGTGTAACTAAGATTTGTAATCAGGAATCGAATATGTAACTTATGTGTTTGATGAAATAAATGTCATTAGTATTTCTCATAAACAATGTTTGTGATCACCATGTTCGTCTCACCTCGCGTTTCCGCCTTAGGCAAGGTGTGACAAATTGGTATCAGAGCATTGGTTATAGAGAATTAGGTCTCATGGAGAAATACCTAGACTATAACCTAAGGTCCACTCATTTATACTTTAGGCGTCTTTGTGCATTTCTTAACATCTATACGTGATTTCTTTGATGCATGGTCTTATTTATTTTCTTTTATTATGTGGATTTGGAAGAGGGCATGGCACAAACAAACAAGATCTACTCACAACAACTCTGGAGAAGGAAACCTGATGACCCCTAAAGACATTGCGCAGTTGGTTTCACAATAAGCTGCAGCTTCTATTGCACAGTATGAGGCAGCCTGAAATGGCAGGATTGGAGGATTTGGCATGGCGTTGGAGGTAGTGGTACCAATGGAGATGGTGCTTAGGACTGTCAGTGGCACAGAGACTGAGGAGGTACAGAAAGGTTGTCGTATAAGGCGTTTTTGTCATGCAATCCACGTAGTTTCAACGGTACTGAAGGAGCAATAGGGATCGTTCGTGGATCGAGAAGATGGAGTACGTGCTCGACATTAGTGACAGTGCTGAGAACTGGAAGGTCAAGTATGCTACTTGCACCTTCCTAGATGAAGCCTGACATGGTGGAATTTGCATGTCCAGACGCTGGTAAGAGAAGCCGCGTATCAACTTTCATGGAACGAAATGAAGTCCATGCTCTTGGCAGAGTACCGTCCTCGCAACGAACTACACAAGATGAGACCAACTTCTGGAACTTGGCAATGGATGGAGCGGAAATATCGGCATACACCACTCGATTTCACGAGCTTTCTTGACTTGTCTCGCATATGGTTATGCCTGAGTTCAAGAGGATTGAAAGGTACATTTTGGGTATTGTACATGAAATTCAAAGCATGGTGACGTCGTCACGACCCGCCACTATCCAAAGTGCTGTGACTCTGGCGCATAGTCTGACAGATGAAGCTGTTCAATCTGGAGCTTTGATCAAGAAGGGTACGGTTGGAAAACGGAAGCCAGATGACCAGGAATCAGTGAACCATCTAGGTAAGAGGCAGGAGGTTGCGAATGCGTATGCGGCAGTGGCAAAGAAACCGTACCAAGGAGCGCATCCTAAGTGTGACAAATGTGGTTTTCACCATAAGGGAACATGTGAAAGTTTTACTTTCCATAAGTTCAGAAAACCAGGCCACCTGTCCAGGCATTGCACGAACCAGGAAGCTCGGTGGGAATGTTATGAGTGCGGTAGTACGGAGTACCTCAAGATAGCCTGTCCGAAGCTGAAGGACCAGAATACCAATGTCAGCCCTCCTCGTGGTAGAGTACTGTCGACAAAGTGATTATTTAGGCTATAAGTTGGTGGATCGTAAATGAAAATTTTGTTTACAAATGCAGGGAATTAGAACAACAAAAAAGGCACATGAGTTCTTGATACAATTTGCTATTTATGAACAAACACTGACTAAATAATGCAAACATAAGAATTTAAATAATTCTAATTAGCAAAGCATGTTTTCATTGCTTTGTTGTACTACATGCATTACCTATATTATAAGCATTAGTTGGTTGTACTTTATGCATCTCCTGTTCAAAAAACTTTATGCATCTCATTTATTTAGCTATAACACCTACAACCCCACGTGTCATCAGATCAAAGTACTCCTTTTTCTCTAAAACACAGCAAACTTCATCGGCTTCATCATCCTCTTAGTTCTATCTCTAGACATCTGGGCGATTTCTGGCGATTTGGTCGTATTATCAGCCTGATGACGTTGTTCTGGAGTTATGGTTGCGGTCGGTTGTGATGAATTACACCACCTTATCGGATTTCATTGGTGGTTGTGGACCGACATCGGTTTCCTTTCTAGACAGGGAATCAGAGAGAAAGAAAGTGGGTTTCTAAGTCTCCTTATGTTGGATAGTCCTAGGTTGATTAATAGGTCTCTAAGCATCGATATGTTGTTACATAATCCAGGTTGCCAGTTCCAGGTTAGGGTTCTCTTATGCACAAATTGTTTGTGGTTATAACATGATGACTGGGTTTACTTTTGACAAATTATGCTTATAGATGTTAACATTTTTTATGAATAATGATTAATGACCACTAGACCACTTTTGACTGAAATGATTTCTATTTTACAAACAGACTGTGTTATAAACCTCAAACATTGGGCAAAATTGATAAAAATCCTCACCAAAAAAATTTTCATGTGAAATTGTGAATCTTAATTATGATGATAATTGTGCCAGAATTGTTGATTGGAGAATTAGGTATTCTTTTTAGTTGTCGCTCATGTTGATGGTTTCCAGTTTTGGCAAAAGAACATACCTATGTACCCAGGTTAAATGGGAAGACAATCTGCTCTACCAGTTGGTTCTCGGATTATAGAAGTTGGAGGTGCGCGGGATTTAAAAACAATTCTCCTTAAAGATGCCTATTGACTGTTAATAGATGGTGCGTTTCAAGTATTAACCCTTCATTTCTTGATTTACATTTACTAATGTACACCAATGATGTTTCAGAATCTGTCTCTTGGTTTTTTACATAGAACATAATACGTTCAGTGCCCATTGTTGACAGGACCACATTGGTAAAGGGTTGATACAATCCCATCACTCACTCCATCCAAGTTGTCCATTTTTCGGGTTCTAAACAAAGGGTAGAAGTTGGTGAGGGTAAAAGGTAAAACTACTCTTGCCTTTGGGGTGGTCCTTTATACTTTTATCACCAATCATTTTAATTAATCAAGAGTAGTGATACTATTGCTACCATAATAACCTCTATACGAAATGCCGATATGTATAGAAAACGCGTGGTTTGATTAGCATCTACTAATATCAGCCAAAGTATTGTTAAAATACTTTTACGAGAGGGTTTTTTATCGAAAACGTGTCATGATGATAATAATATATGTTTTTTTATTAATAAACATAAAAAGAAAAAAAACTGAAAAAAAGTGATCGCTGCAGGTGGTGCAACACAACCAAACCTTGCGCGACCTTTACTATTAAGG